>PVKM010008487.1:0-38918 GCA_004027735.1 Carollia perspicillata
TGTTCTGGAGTTCTATAAGCCACACTTTGAATAACAAGGTTCTAAGTTGTGTAAGGGAAGAAATGAAACCCAAAGTGGTAATGGCCTAGAAAAAAAGGAAGGCATAAATTTATTGAATATCAAAAAGTCATTAACTACTTTATACCCATTAGGATGGCTACTTTATATATATATATATAAATATATATTTTTATATATGTACTTTATATTATATGTACTTTATATATATATATATAAGTAGCCATACTACTTTATATGTTTTATACACACACACACACACACACACACACACACACTGTATTTTTTGGACCCTACGATGCACCTAGATTTTACAGGAAAATAGGGGGAAATTTTTGAAGCAAAAAATGTGGTAAAATATTTAATAACATAAATAGCATAATATTTCACCAATGTAAATGTAAACAGAACTCAACAGCAGCATTAACCACCAGTATTCCTCTCAAATTTGGCCAGGGTCGGGGGGAAGTGCATCTTATAGTCCAAAAAATATGGTGTGTGTGTACACACACACACACACATACATACACACACATACATACACACACATACATACACACACACATACACACACACACACACATGGGCGAGGGTGTGGAGACATCTCAGGACTCTTATGAACTCTTTGTATGAATATAAAGTGATCAACTGCTATAAAAAACAATAGGGTAGTTTCTAAAAAAAAAATTAAAGATAAAATTACAAAAAGATCCAGCAGTTCTAGATCTAGGTATACACCCAAAAGAATTGAAAGCAAGAACTCAAACAGATACGTGTGCACACATGTTCACAGCAGCATTATTCACAGGGGCCAAAAAGTGGAAACAACACAAGTGTCCATTAATGGGTGAATAAATAAACAGAATGATGTGTACACCTACAATAGAGTATTATTTAGCCTTAAAAAGGAAATAAATTCTGACATGCTACAACATTGAGGACATCATGCTAAGTGAAAGAAACTAAGCAAGGAAGGACACCTATCGTATGATCTCACTAATGTGAGGTACCTAGAGTAGTCAAATTTATAGAGGCAAAGTAGAAAGGCGGTACCAAAGGCTGGGGGAAAAGAGGAAGTTATTGTGTAATAGGACTGCGTTTGAGTTTGGGATAACGGAAAGCTTTCTGGAAACTAGGGTTCAGAACTGTCTTAACAGAAGAATGGGTTTGTTGGTTCAGTTCTGCTCAGTCACAGAGTTTAACCGGCATCATGCAAAATCTTCATACTGCAGGTTCTGTCTGATCAGGATAAGCCAAGAGCTTGGACCAGGTCAGCACAAAGGTGCGGACAGGGTATTAGCACCATCAGATTCTCTCAATGTCTTGCTCCCCTCATTCTCTCATTTCTGTGAATTTATATACCCCAAAAGGAAAGCAAGAGAAATCAGAATCAAAAGAAAAGAAATGGGGATACTGAATGTCATTATAATTTTTATTACCATTGGACTTTGGTTTGCTGAAGGAGGTTGAAATGCCTGAGAAGACTGGCCTATAGAATGGCAAAGTAATCACAGTGCACACTCGTGTGTAGTTACTGCTAATATGGGATTCCACGATTACCTTGTCCGAAAAGGAAACCCTTTAAAAATAACCAGCACCTTTCTGCAAATTATATTTTAAGAATCCCTGAAGAGAAGATAATAGCGATGAAGAAACTAATATTATATAGACTATTTTAGAATATACCTAATCAGATTTTCTTTTAAGATGCTTGATGTTATCCTCAGCTAAAGAGGTTAAATGGACTTAAGCATCTACATTTATTATTTAATTAGAATGACTTCAAGGCATTTTCATTTGAGGATATCTATACCTTTAAATATACATATATATACCCCTGCACTTATACATAGTAATAGTGACTTCAGTGTGACCCTAAATAGGCATAAGATTTCTGACCTTCTGTTAAAAACGAAACAAAACAAAACAAAAAACAATCTTCCCTTTTTTTTTTTGCCTGTGATGCTGAAAATTATTCCAAGTTACTTAAATTCTATTTTGAAATGTGGAAATAAGGAGAAAGTCCTCCCTACTTCCCAGTATACCTGAAGTCCTAAGAGACACTGTAATTCAGATAATCTTTGGTGTCATATAATACCATAGCGGTATATGAATAAAATGACCCAAACTACTTTATTCTGATTTAACCACTCTTAACAGAAAATAACATAATTAGATCCAAAAGCATCTCTCAAAGTCTGAAAGATGGTATTTATTATATTCTTATCGATCTTAAGACAACAAAATAGATATAGCAAGCAATAAGATGGCACCTCCCAGGCATTTTGCTACATCTATTATATCTGAAATATAATATTTTTAGCAGTGCTACCTGATAGCATAAAATAAAGCTTATCTCATGGAGTAGTCTTTTGTCTATTTAGAATAGACCCTTTTTTAGCTACCCTTGATCTACAAAGCCATCCAAGGAAAATTTCCAGTGTGGTTAGCTACATTCCTGCATTATAAGTTACTCCCTGGAAGTAAATTTGGCACTTTCAAAGGCTCATTAAATCTTTCTGAGCCCTCGGGTATCACTAGGAAAAGTGCTACAATAATTTGCTCAATGGTATCCTCGGGACCTTAAAAAGTTCTTGTTCTTTACAAAAAACTAAATTACTCTCAAAAAGAAATTTACTTTCTATCAGGATATGGCTAAAGACTCTTTGTTTATTGTGTCAAGACAGATTTAAGGGGGTTAACTCAATTATTTGTTTTAGACACACTCTGTAATCTGAAAAACTACTATTTTTGACTAGCAGAGTTGTTTTTTAGAAAAAGCACCAACTTTGCTGTTCTCTTCTCCTAGTCAGTCTGCCCACCGAGAGAACCATCTATTTAAATGGTGTGAGGAGGCTGGTCTGCCTTTAATTCCAAATTAGCTGTCCTGGAAATGCATCAGCTCTTTCTTGAAGGCCCGTAGAAGTTTTATAAACATTGCTCTAAGTTTAAGTGAAACTAGAACTATCTTCAAGCTCTTAAATGACATAATCTAAATAAACTAAACCAACATCTCTAAAGGAATTTCCATTACGGTAATGGAAGCAGAGATGAAAGCTGCATTAAAAGTTATGCGATCTTGCTTTAGTGCTTCCCTAGTGCATGCATTTGCTAATTTGCCTCCTCTACCATCTTGTACTACAGTCAACGAAACAAAGTATGGAATCAGGCTCATGTGGCTCTATGTGTGTGAAGAGTTCTCAAAAAACAAACAAACAAACAAAAGCCCAAAAGGGTTTGTGGAAGTAGCAGTTAAAGAAGAAACAGGAGAGAGCTGGGTCTAAAAATTAAATCTGGCATGCACACACAGATCAAAATTAAAATCACAAGGAGAAAATAAACAAAGTTCCTTGTACAGCCCCCACCCTGCCGCCCTATTCTTGGCATGATTTACAAAGGGGAGATTGGAATCTGGCCCTGTTGCAGTCAGTAATATGCACATTATAAAAACACAGGTTTGGGGAAGTTCTGGCATGAAAAGGGTCATAAAAAAACCTGGCACAGACAACACCACTCTGCATCCTCACCCACATGCACCTAGACCAGGGCTCAACCGTAACAAGCCAATCAATGGTTAGGTTCTGAAAATAACTTGCTAGATACCACAAAATGAGCAAAGTAGCTTATACCTGACTCACAGGACACTAGGGACTTTAGTATAAGACAGGGTAGGGCTTTACAAGGCTGCAAATGATATTATTACGCCAATTTACAGGATATTAAAGGGAAACTCACAAAGATTAAAGAACTTAGTAAATGGCAGAACCGAGGTCAGGGAATCCTGTTTCAGATGATTCCAGAATCCATATTCATTCCACTATACAGAGACATCTAAGGGAGAGACAATTTACTTTGGAGCATTCAATATAACTCAGCCTATAATAAACTCTTCTTTCTGTGAGCATAAGTGATCAAAGCTTCCTAGGCCCTAAAAATAGAAACATTATCAAATAGATGTAGAAAACACTGAATCAAATGTATTAGTCCTGCAGGACTCCTCAGGGCCTTTAATACACTAATGTGCCCTGTGAATCCTCACAACATGGGTGTGGGGGGCTTTGATTTTCCTCTGAAGAACTTTTTATAGGACCTGTGTTCCAAGAGGTACACTTTAGGAAATGCATCTGCAAAATAGTGCTGGCCTAGCAAAGTCAGATTCTTTATGGTGAATTTGTATATCTCCATTCTCATCCATGGCGTGGTGATTCAAAGTTTAGTTCCCAGGGGTCAAACAAAATCCCCTTGTGCAGAAGAACTGTGAGACTGATTCTTCGCCTCTGTAACTGTCAGTACTGAGAACATTTATGGAGATCGGAAAAGTAAGAGTAGAAAGCCAACACTTTCTTACTTTCCTACTTTGAGGCCTGGGAATAGTGAAATTATTTTTAACACTTCATCTGGAGTTTGGGAACCTACAGTCAATTCAGAGGGAGACCTTCTCCTGTTTCTGTTACACCTCTGAGCCCTGATTTCTCACTCTGCTGTTCAGTTTTGTTTTCCATACTCAGCCTTTTAGGGATTGCTATTTTCTTATCATCCTCTCCCACACCTAAACCATGTGGGGAATTCAATACAGAAATAGATGGGGACACGTGTGCTTCTGAAGAGTTTTCTTGAAGCTCTAGGTTAAATTTAGAACACCATTGAAAGCATTGACCTAGGACAAATTCAATATCTTAATAAATTCTGTGTATACGAAGAGTAATAGCTGTCTGCCAGTGTTGTGAGGAGCCATAAACTAGTGGCATACTCTAGCCTCTGGGTGAGCTTGGGCCAGGGACTGACTTCTGTGTCTTAATTTCCCCATCTTTAAAATGAGGATAATAGGGACATCTACTTCCTGTGATTGTTTCATGTATAAACAAGGTGATACACAAAAGGCACATTGGGAAAGTGTGTAGTCCACAGTGATTGCTCAATAAACATGAGTTGTCATTATCTGCACATAATACTCTTTTCCACAGGATCGCCAGCCACAAGCAAGACTCAATGAATTCCTTATCAACTGAATGGGGTAGAAGGAGGGCTGTGGGAAACAGCATTGTTCCCCCTCGATGATGAAAGAAAGGCCAGTTCAGGTAGGTAGTAGGTGCAGGTGAGGAGACTGTGGCCAAAAGCAACGTATCTCACCTTGCCCATGAGGTGGGAATTCTCTCTACACGTTAAGCAGAGCTCTCCTCACATCTTAAGTAATTAAGAAAATCATTCTTGACCAATGTTTGTTTACATCCATGGGTTTTCTCTTACAATAAATTCTTAGAAATTAAATTATTGGACCATGGAAGAGCTTCTAGATTCAGGCTCGTATTTTAAGATTTTGTTTCATGTTGAAATTTTCCCTCCAAAAAAAACTTGCCAGTATATGCAAACACCTGTATCTTATCACTTTGACCACATCAGGTTTCCTACATTTTCAAAACATTTTCTCTTTGATAAATAGAAATATCTGCCCTGGCTAGTGTAGCTCAGTGGATTGAGTGCAGGCCTGCGAACCAAATGGTGGTCAGTTCAATTCCAAGTCAGGGCACATGCCTGGGTCATGCACCAGGTCCCCAGTTGGGTGGGCACATGAGAGGCAACCACACACTGATATTTCTCTTCCTCTCTTCCTCACTTTCCTTCTCTCTAAAAATAGATAAATAAAATATTTTTAAAAAGAAATATCTACCTATTAATTTTTTGTTTTTGACCACTAGTTGGTTTGAACATTTTTACATATGCTTCCTGAATATTTGCATTTCTTTTGTTAATTGCTATTCATAGCACTTGGCCATTTTAAAATAATCAACTATATTTATTTATTTTTTCTTTTCCAGATCCTGACTATTGTTGTTTGCTTGGAAAAGCCTTTACACCAAATATATGTTTTCTGTCAATGTTATAACTTCTCATGTCATATTTTTCCTTTGTTTATACAATTTGTTGCTTTATTAAGGTGATGCTGGTTAACAAAATCTTACAGATTTCAGGTACATAATTCTATAACACATCATCTGTACACTGGATTTTGTGTTTACCACCCCAAGTCAAATCTCAGTTCATCACCACGTATCTCCCCATACTCTCCTCTACTTCCCCTTACAAGCAATCACACATAGTTGTCCGTGCCCATGAATTTTTCCTTTTTTCCCAATCTTCCCACCCCCACATCTGCCTTCCACACAGAAAGCTGTCAGCCTCCCCTTTATGTATGAGTTTTTCACTATTGTACTTGTTAGTTCATTTTGTTCATTATATGGTGCATGTTTTTCACTTAGCATAATGGTCTCCAGATGTACTCATACTGTTGCAAAAGATAAGATTTCCTTCTTTTATGGCCGAGTAGTATTCCGTTGGGTAAGTGTGCCTCAGCCTTTTTATTCTCTCATCTACTAATGGGCACATCAGATGCTTCCAAATCTAGACCACTGCAAATAATACTGCGATGAACATAGGGATGTATATATTCTATCAAATTAGTGTGTTAGGCTTCTTTAATATTCCCAGAAGTGAAATTACTGCAATATAAGGCAGTTCCATTTTTTAATTGTTTTCAGGTAACTACATGTCACTTTCCACAGTGGTTGCACTAATCTGTATTCCCACCAACAGTGTATGAGGGCTCTCTTTCTCCACACTCTTGCCAACACTTGTTTGTTGATTTATTAATGATAGCTGTTCTGACAGGTGTAAAATAATATCTCATTGTGGTTTTAATTTGCATTTCTCTGATGATTTAGTGATGTTGAGCATCTTTTCATAAGTCTATTTGTCCTCTGTATATCCTCTTTGGGTAAGTATCTATTCAGATCCTCTGCCCATTTTTAATTAGGTTGTTTCTTATTTTTGGTGTTCAGTTTTATAAATTTTGGATATTAATCCCTTATCAGATGTATTGGCATATATGTTCTGCTATTCTGTGGATTTTTTAAATTTTGTTGATGTTTTCCATTGCTGTGCCAAACTTTTAGTTTGATGTAGTTCTATTTGTTTATTTTTCTTTTATTTCCCTTGCTGGGAGACATATATCTGATAAAATATTGCTTTGAGCTAAGTCCAAGATTTTGCTGCCTATGAATTCCTCTATGATTTTTATGGTATAAGGTCTAATATTTAAGTCATCAATCCACTTTCAATTTATTCTTGTGTGATATACGAAGGTGGTCTAGTTTCACTTTTCTGCATGCATCTGTACAAATTTCCCAACACCGTTTACTGAATAAAATATCTTTAGCCCATTTTATGTGCTCCTTTCCTTTGTTGAATATTCATTGACTATAAAGGTGTGTTTTTATTTCTGGGCTCTCTATTCTATTCCATTGATCTATGTGTCTGTTCTTATGCCAGTGCAATGCTGTTTTGATTACTGTGGCCCTACAGTGTAGCTTCATATCAGGTAGATTGATTCTTCCACTTTGTTCTTTCTTCTCATGATCGCTCCAGCTATTTTGGGGCCTCTTGTGGTTCTGTATACATTTTTGAAATATTTGTTCTAGTTCTGTGAAATATGTCATTAGAATCTTGACAGGTATTGCACTGAATCTATACATTGCATTGGGTAATATGGACATTTTAATGTTAATTCTTCCTATCCCTGAACATGGTATGTGCTTCCACTTATTTCTATCTTCTTTAATTTCCTTCTTCAGTTTCTTACAATTTTCCAAGTACAGTTCTTTACACTCTTGGTTATGTTTATTCCTAGGTATTTTATTGTTATTGAAGCAAGTGTGAATGGGACTGTTTCCCTAATTTCCCTTTCTGTTAGTACATTATTGGCATATAAAAATACAACTGATTTCTGGATATTAATTTCATATCCTGGTACTTTGCTAAATTTATTTCTCAGTCCTAGTAGTTTCTTGGTGGAATCTTTGGGATTCTGTATGTAGAGTATCATGTTATCTGAAAATAAAGACAGTTTTACTCCTTTCTTTCCAATTTAGATGCCTTTTATTTCTTCTTCTTGTCTGATGGTTATGGCCAGTACTTCTAGTACTATGTTGAATAAGAGGTGAAAGCAAACATCTCTCTCTTGTTCCCAGTGCTATGGGGAACACTTGAAATTTTTTCACATTAAGTATGATGTTGGCAGTGTGTTTGTCATATGTAGCCTTTACTATGTTTAGGTATGTTCCCTCAGTTCCTACTTTACTAAAAGTTTTGGTCATAAATTGGTACTAGATTTTATCAAAAGCTTTTTCTGCATCTATTGATATAATCAGGTGGTTTGTGTCCTTCATCTTGTTTATGTGGTGAATCATATTTATTGTTTTGCAAATGTGGGACCAAACTTGTACTCCCAGAATAAATCCCACTTGATCATGGTGTATGATCTTTTTGATGCATTGTTATATTTGGTTTGCTAATATTTTGTTAAGGATTTTAGCATCTATGTTCATCAAGGATATTGGTCTATAATTTTCTTTCTTTGTAGTGTCTTTATCTAGTTTTGGAATTAAGATGATGATGGCCTGGTAAAGTGAGTTTGGAAGCTGTCCCTCCTCTTGAACTTTTCAAACAGTTTGATGTAACTATCTTATCTGATGTTATATACAGCTTGTATGTAATGATCTGCTTTTCTCTTAGAGCTTTTATGATTCTTTCCTTGTTTTTAAGCTTTGCCATTTTGTTTATGATGTGTTTTGGTGTAGGCCTCTTTGGGGTTCAACTTGTGTGGTACTCTCTGAGTTCTCTGGACTTGTGTGTCTTTTTCCTTGACCAGATTAGGGAAATTTTTGGTCATTATTTCTTCAAAAAGGTTGTCATCCCTTTCTCACTCTCTTCTCTGTCTGATATCCCCATGATATGGATGTTGTTATGCTTTACGTTGTCCCAAAAATGTCTTGCAATCCTCATTTCTTAAAATTCTGTGTTCTATTTCCTGCTCTGCCTGGATTTTTTTCTTCCACCTTGTCTCCCAAAGCACTGATTTGATTTTCTGCTTCATCTAACCTACTGTTTATTCTTTCCAGTATATTATTTAGTTAAGATATTGAAATTTTATTTCTCACTGGTCATTTTTATTGCTTTTATGTCTTATTTCATGCTTTTGAGTATCCTTGCAATCATTACTCTAAACTTTTTGAAAAATTTCTTGCTTCCTTTTCATCTACTTCATCTTCTGGAGAATTCTTATTCTTTCATTTGGCCTTCTTATTTGTCTTTCCATTTTGGCTGCCTCTTTGTATTTGGTAGATCTGCAAGACTGTGGTTCATGCCTAAGTCAAACCCTGTGTCTGACTGGCTCTGGGAAACCTGTTTGGAGCTATCAGGGTTCCACAACTTGAGGATCCCTTTGCTGGGTTTGTTTGCATGCATAAAGAACCAGGCTGTGCACCAAGGGGGCTTTAACCAGCACCAGGCCTAGGGACAGATCAGCTGAAGTTTCTGAGCTCCCAGAGATCCAGTTTTGCCTGCAGGTTTTCTGTTAGGCTTAAAGAGTGAATGTCTTCCAACTGTATTTCTCAGCAGCAGAGCTTAAGTCCCACAGGGTGGGGAAAAGTAATTCCTGTTGGCAGGGTTATTACTTTCCCTCAGGCTAATGCCACTTGGAGTGGACTGCTCTGCCCAAAAAACATAGCTCCTGCAGTATGGGGAATGACTCAGTACAGGGATCCTGGTAGCTGTTCCTTTAGTTCTATTCCCAGAGCTCCAGACACTCCTCTCACATCTTTAGTGCACTCTTCCATTCCTCTGCTGGAGCACAGGGTAAGTGGATGCAAATGGAATTTTGTGCATTGGTCTTTTAAGAGGCTCTTTGCATCTCCTCCCATCTCTCCCAGTCACATTGTGGTGATGTGGCTTCTTCCATCTGTCCATGGTTATAAGGCTTCTCTCCAGCTAGTGTTCAGTTGGTTATTCAGGATGATTTTTCTATAATTTAGTTGTAATTCCCATTCGGTCCTGGGAGGTTAGTATAGCTTCTACTTACTCTATCTTGGATCTCCAGCACCATTGTGTGGCTTCTTTCTTGCAGACAATGACTGAGTTTGACTCCTAGAAGAAGAGGCAACTTCCTTAACTTCTACATCCATTCAAGTTCTGTATTGATTGTGCCATTTACTGAAAAAAAGGAACTCCTAGTAGCAACCTCTACAGTCTCCCCCCAGGTCGAGCTCTGAGATGCCTCTAAAGCACTTGAACATTTCTTGTTGCAAAATTTTTTCTGTGGTATCTCCTTGAGCAAAGGAAACAAAAGAAAAAAATCCAATTGGACTACATCAAACTAAAAAGTTTTTGCACAGTGAAGAAAGCCATCAACAAAATGAAAAGACAACCCACTGAATGGGAAAACATATTCATTGATACCTCTGATTAGGGGTTAATATCTTAAATTTATAAAGAAATTATAAAAATCAACACCAAAAACAAACAATTCAACTGAAAATGGGCAAAAGACTTGAACAGGCAATTTTCCAAAGTGGTCATACAGATGACCAGTAGGCGTGCATTTTCCATTGATATATTTTTGCCTTTTATTTTCAAATGAAAGAGCATGAAAAAATGAGTTACTCTCTACTTTAATTAAAATATATCTGGATTTAATCCTATAATAAACTCAATTTAAGGAATGTATTAAGGAAATATCATATTTTAACAACATGGTTTACTACATTAAACCATTAAAATGATTATATTATTATATTTCTTAATTAAATATTTTTTGTACTCATCATAAGCCCTACTTATTATTACTAGATTTTTAACATAGTGATTTCAGTTTCTACTTTAGTTTTTGTGCATATTCTTACAAATGGTATTGGGCTGCACTTATCATTATAACATTGTTATGAAACTTTTTATTAGTAAAAAAATAAATAGGAATTACAAATATTTATATTTAAATAGTTTTATAAATAGTATATGTTAGAATACATTAGAGAGTTAATTGAAAATGTGTTGGAATTGATAGGTAATTTCATTTCAATGTCTTTTAAAGATAATCCTAAAACAAGATTTATTATTTGAAGTTTTGTTTCATTAAACTTTTTCTCAATGTCATTTGATTTCTTAGAATTAAAAGAATACATTTTAATATAAAATCATCCAATTTATAAAGATTTTATCATTTATTAGACCAATTTTATACACTTATGTTTTATAATTAAAATCTCTCTCATCTACTAATTTATATTTTTCTATAAGTGTTTTCAGTTTTAGTTAAACTATCATATACATATACCTTATCTGTTTAGCTTTTGTAGTTTTTATATAGAATATACTCCAGGATTTATTTATCATTCTCTTCTATTTGTTATATAAATTAATCATTTTAGCACTACTAATTGCTTTCATTTTAAATAATTGATTTATTTTATAATTTCCTTCTCAATATATGAAGTTAATTATTTTCTTTCTCAATTATCTGAATACTAAAAAACTTTAAGAGTATTTTCCTACGTATATACGTATATGTATATATATATTTCCTACATATATACATGTATGCATCTGTGTATATATATATTTCTCTTAGGTTTTTGTTTTATACTCTTGTCACTACTGTTACTTTTTAATACTTTTTATTTCTAAGTGGTTAGGAAATGCTTAACCTTTTTGTTATTAATTTTATATGCAATTAATTTTCTACCTATAGTATGGCCTATATCTTTCCTGTTTTATATAATTACTTTTTTTGTTATAATTTATTGGTTTTTTTAAAATACCAGTATTTATACATATCTCCCTTACATATAATTTCATTAATTATATTAGAGTCACTAAAATGATTTATTTTTTAAAATTTCACTTGTCAAGACTTTGAAGCACTATTATTTTGTTTTGAATTGCTTCTTATATTTTTGTAGTGTTTAGCTTTATATTTTTGGTATTATGTTATTCATTTCAGGTAATAAATATATTTTATTTTGTTTAATCAAGAAAATTGCTCTCTTTATCTTGGTAAATGCCTTTGGCCTAAGATTCCAGTTTGTTTGATGTTAATATAACCCAAAGACCCCAGACTTCATTAGCCTGTGGGTACTAAGGATGCTCAATTAATATTAATATCCTAATTTGGTAGCTCATTAACCTCTCCCTGTATAACAGGAGGACCTTGACCTCTACTTAGGAAGTCTCTCTAGGCAGTATCTGACATGTACTCGGAATCAGTAATCTACTCTTCACCTTTATGTGTGCAGGCAGACTCTGGGTTTCTCTTAGCTTTTCTTGCTGCTGCGATGTATGACAGGCCTCCAGGCCAGAGACATAGCCCTCACAGTGCCATAACAACAAGACTGTCTTCTGTGAAATCAGAGAGGAAATGTTTTAGAAGGGATCCTCTGTGAACATCATCTTATAAGGAAATCAGTAAGACCACTGCTTAAGCTACCATTCAGCCTTTTTTTCCTCCAAGATTGCTTAAATCTCATGACAACTGTACGACATAGGAGCTGTAATTATTGCAGATGGAGAACCTAAAAACAAAGAGGATGAGTAACTTGCCTACAAGAAGCAGGTACTAACAAAGCCACTAATCTTTCATGTTAATACTTCCTCAGTTTTGCAGGCTTTATTTGGTTCATCTTTCTGGTGACTGAAATATATCATCAAATACATTTTTTTCATAAAAAGTATTTTAGGTTGTCCATTTTCTGAGTTTTTCATAGAGGTACCACATTATTTCTTCACTCGTCCTTTACTCATGAACGACAGAACTTGGATCATCATTTCTCTCCCTGCAGACTGGAAATATAACACAATGTATAACACTTTAAGGATCACGAGGGTTATCTCCTTAAAATCCACATTTATGGTAGGAGTTCATATCATTTTGATGCACATGGTTTGTGGACTATACCTAAAAACCACTGTATGGTGGTTGGCATTACAGTCTCACGTCAAACAGAGTGTTCAAGTCTCTGCTTTGCTTCTTATTAGTTCTGTGGACAATAAACATCTTTCTTAGCCTCTCTAAGCCTCATTTTACTTATACATAGAATGTGACTAATGATAACATGCATGCCTTATGGTTGTTTTGAGGATTAAATGAAAGAATGGCTATAAGCAGCATAGTTTTGGAACGTGATTGACAAAAGTTTGCTATTTTCAGAATAAATATTTTTAATGCTATCCCATTTTCTACGTTTATTTGTTGTAAAAAATAATAATAATATAGCTCCAAACTTCTCTGTTAGACAGCTCTGTTTGGGCACAGTGGTAGGGTATTGACAGGGAAGTTGTACCAGAGCAGAGGTAAGAGAGCTAGATCTACACCAAAGAGGTTTCAAAGCCTACTCAGTTGATATCTGGGCTGCATACTTGCCATTTCCATGGTGATCTCTAGGGCAGGGTTCCCCAACCCCTGGACCTTGAGCTGGTACTGGTCTGTGGCCTGTTAGGAACCTAAGCTCTGCCTCCTGATATCTCCCATCCCACCATGGATAAAACTCTCTGGTGCCATAAATGTTGGGGACCGGTGCTCTAAGGAAAATGTAGCCATGAGTTGCCATGCTTTGTGTCATGCCAGTCCTCAATCCTGTCACCCATGCAACTTTGGGTCAGATATCCAAAGGCAGCCAACATTGGGTGGGGCTATGGGATGTGCCTGGCATGAAAACTCTGCCAAGAATGATGTCTTCATTGTTTGCCATATAACTACCTCAGTTTCTCTGTGAGATATAGATGATACTGTAAGGATGTACATTATGAAATGATACAGGAACTACAGAATATAACTTGAAGACAAGAACTTAACCGTGAAAAAAGGGAAGAGGAGTTAGTTGATACATAGAAAAACACAAAGAAAATAAGGAATATTACACAAAGTACATTACATTAAAAATTTACCTGGTGTAGCCAAACCCTAATTATATAAAAAAACCAACCAAATAAACAAACAAACAAACAAAAACCAAGAAAACAGTTCTAACTTTCTAGCGGTGAAGTACATGAAATTATAAGTGTGTTTTCCTTTATTAAAAATTATTTTATTTATTTATTTTTAGAGAGAGAGGAAGGGAGGGAGAAAGAGAGGAAGAGAAACATCAATGTGTGGTTGCTTCTCTCATGTCCCCCACTGGGGACCTGGCTGGCAACGCAGGCATATGCCCTGACTGGGAATCGAACTGGTGACTCTTTTAGTTCACAGACTGGCACTCAATCCACTGAGCCACACCAGCCAGGGCTAATGTGTTTTTCTTCATGATAGTTTATAAGATTCTTAAGAATAAGGACCATATAGTATTACACATTATATGTACAAAGCTTAACAATTTTATATATTAATTTCTTTATCAGTAAAAGTAACATTTAAAATAATATAATGTTATTTTCTTGTATATCAGAAAGCTGAACATTTTTTAGTTGAAACCTACTGGTAACTAATAGCAGAATTTAGGGTAGGGAAACCACTAAGTTTCTAAAGAAATATAAACTTGGAGAAATTTTACTTTTTTCTGTAGTGGTTTTAACATTCTAGAGCTGCCTCTGAGTAACTAGACAATTGTTTTTGCTTTTATCAAAATTCAGTTTCAAACAATCCTACTTGCAAGATGAAGAAAATGGGATAATCAATATGGATTTTCTCTGATATCTGTAATGTTTTGTTGAACTGTAACAGGCTGAGGCTGGGCAGTTGTCAGGAGCAATTAATTCCCATTGCAGTGTTTCTTTTAAAAGTAATAATAGTGATAATAACAGCTAATATAATTATAGCGAACACTGATTAAGCTCCTGTAATTTTGTCTAGCATTCTTAAGGGTCATATTCTCCTTCTTAAATGTTATTATTATTATTATATTCTGTATTTATCATAAATACAATCTATATAATCACAACCACCTTATACGGCAAATACTATTATATTCATGTTAGAGTTCAGGAAACTGAAGCTTAGAAATATTATGTGACTTTTCTGAGTTTCTACGATTACCTAAGTGTTGTACCAGGGACTTGAATGTAAAAATTCATCTTCTTTCTTCTCTTATTCTTTACCATCTGTCACACATAATTTGGAGTTAGGAAAACAGTTTTCCTGAAATATACTATTCCCTTTTTGAAAGTACAATATAATATTTGTAGTCTGATTCTAGGGATATAACCATAGCATTCTAAGGGAGAACTTTTAAAGATCAATGATGTTTTATAATTATTCACTTTATAGATACTAAAACTGTAAGTCTCCCTAACAAAGGTAACTCTTTTAGTATCTGTCAGTATACTTGTTATAAATGTTCAAACATTGTTAGTATAATGAGAATGGTTTGCACAACATTGATGCAACCTGGCAGCCAAGGAGAATGGACTGGAATGCACATGTATGAACAATGACAATTTCATTATACTAGTTGCAGGGGAGGGGGGCATTTGACACTGTAGAGTGCATGTGTACTGTGTGGCTGTCACATTCAAAATGACAGAACGAATAGAGCAGCAAATCTGCATCAAATTTTACTTTAAGTTTGGACATCCATCTGCAGAAACTATTTGGATGATTCAGAAGGCCACAGTTATGGGCAACTGGTGATTGGCAGCTTCATCACAACAAAGCACCTGCTCATTTATCACATCTCATGCAGAGTTTTTGGTGAAACATCAAATCACCCAGGTGACTCATCCCATCTACAGTCCAGATTTAGAGCTTGCCACTTGTGGCTTTTCCCAAAAGCTAAAATAACCATTGAAAAGGCAGAAAACTGTACTTGAATAACAATAAAAATGTTAAAAAATAAAATAAAAAATAATATATCCAAACTGACAGGGAGAAGCAGAGAGAAGTTGAACTGTAAAAAAAAAAAAGAAGAAGAAGAAAGAAAGAGAAAAAAGAAAAGGAAGAGATTTCAAACCATCTGTGAAATTCAGGAAAACACAACAGGGCAGCTGATGGCAGTTGGGAGAACTGTGTGAGGTCCCAAGGTGCCTACATTGAAGGGGACTGAGGCATCATTGTCCTATGTACAATGTTTCTTGTATCTTGTATCTTCTTCAATAAATGTCTCTTTTTCATATAACGTGGCTGGATTCTTTCTGGACATATATCTTTAATATTTTGTTGAAGTGTAGAGGGCTGAGGTTGGGTGGTTGGTATATGTGTGCATATAAATATGTATGTGAATACATGTATACACATGTAATATAAGGCAAATGAAATAAAATACTATAAAATAAGAGCATGATTATCATATATAAAAGCATAGTTTGAAATAAAAATTTCAGTTGTTACAGGATGATTTAATGAATTATAGCACTTGCCATATTATAAAAGAATTTGGAAGTTTGAAGCACATATTTATATGCAAGACTATTTATCAGACTATCTTACCATTTCATTTGTTGATACTGCTAACATACACTATATATTTTATAAAATCAGTTTAGGTATGAACATCATGAGAAAATTATACTTTGCAGAAATACTTTAAGACAATTTATAGCTCAATTTTCCTTCTCTTGAATAACAAATAGCACTGTCCCTCTTAACCCTGCCAATAACATCTTCAAGTCAGAAAGGGCCAGAAGATTAGATTACAAATTCAAATATTTCTTGGTACAGCAATATTTTAATATCATCACAAAAGAATAACTTTCAGCCCTCTGGTAATTATTTTTAAGTATATTTTGTTGATTATGCTATTACAGTTGTTCCATTTTTTTCTTCCCTTTATCCTCTGGTAATTATTAGATTAAGCCCTAAATGTTTTATAGGATGTATGAACTCAGAACAGAAACTGTGGCTTGAGGAAAACCTGGAAGGATATCTGTTCTAATATTGCATCAGCACCACCACCATCTTCTGATGAAGGGATCAACCAACTTCAAATTGAATGTGTCCTAGTTTTAGAATTCACTACCTATTATGAAATCCAATTCCAAGAATGTTCAGTTCTAATTCTTAGAGACTACTTCTTTGAACTGAAGTCTCTAAAAGTTATATTCATTTGTCCTAGATCTACCCTCTGTGGTTAAACTAATAAGCTACAATCCTTCATCCAAATGGAAGTGCTTTTATTATTTGAGGACAATTATCAAATCTTTGCATTATTTTATTCCTGATCCTTCAACTATTTCTCTTGATTTCTCCCTAAGAAAATCTATGCTTACTAAATGTCTCTGAAGATGTAAAGTAGTCAGGGTTATTGTTCACAGTTCCTGACTTTTTTCAGGAGCTCCTTAGGGTGAAGATTTAATATCCATAATTTTTACTCTTTTGAGAAAATTCATGACATAAAATGGTTAGTAACTTGGCTAATTGAAAATTTTGAATTGTATGTATTCTCAGATGGCTATACAGATGAAAATCATTTCATGCATAAGAGTTAACAAACCTGATAAGCCAACATCCACATCTCCATGTAGTTGTTTGCACATACGAGGTAACTTTTGTTACAGTGCATGTGTTGTGTGTATGTGCATATGTGTGTGCCAGTGGCAAGTGACCACAAAAATAAAATCACCTCCCAGTGCAGAGTTGGAAGTAAAGTAACTCTAAGTGGTCTAAGAATGTCGTAATGATAGCCACAAGAAAAGATTTTGATAACTCATTCTTTAAAATAATCTGACATATGACATGAGTGAGCCCACAAAATTTTTAAGGCAATTAATGAAAACATCAGTGATTATCTAACCAGTATAAATTTTATCAGTCATGAATAACAATTTATTAACAGATAATTAGTTTCTGAATTCATAATATGTCCAACAAATGAGACATTCCAAGCTGAAATGTGACTTGGGAAAAGTCAATTGAACAACTCTGCATATGGAAATTTATATATTCAAGAAGGTCTGAAGACATGTTCTTCATGAATATTGAAGGTCTACGGAACTACTTACAGAATAGGCCAAGAAACATTAGAGATTTTGCAGTCACGCCCACACTGTTAACTGAAAGTAAGGAATGTAAGATATGAGCTTTGCATGAGCACCTCATTATTGCGTTCTGTAGTCCTAGGCAGGCTGGGTAATGGCCATCTAATGATATTAGGTCAGATTACATAAGCTTTTGTAACTCAGCAATAAAAAGATAAATAAATTAAAAATGGGAAAAAGATAAAAATAAATATTTTTCCAGGGAAAATGTACAAATGACTAATAAACACATGAAAGACATTTGGCATCATTAGCCATCAGGAAAATGCAAATCAAAATGACCATGAAATACCACTTGACACCCAATAGGATGGCTAAATTAAAAAGGTCAGATAAAAACAAGTGTTGACAAGGACGTGGAGAAACAGGAATCCTCGTACTCTGACCCTGCTGGTTGGAATGCAAATTGGTGCAACTGCTCTGGTAAATTGCTCTGACAGTTTCTCAAATAATTAAAAATTGAGTCACTGCATGACCCAGGAATTCCATTCCTACATATCCACCAAGAGGAATGAAAACAAATGTCCACACAAAACATGTACATGAATATTTATAGCAGTATTATCTGTAGCATTCAAAAAATATAAATAATCCAAATATCCATCAACAGATGAATAAAGAAAATGTGACATTTCACAAAATTTATTATGTAACTATAAATAGGAATAAAGTATTGATACATACTACAAAAGGGATCAGCCTCGGAAACATTCTGCTTAGTGAAAGTCACAAAAGTCTTATATGATCCCATTCATAAGAAGGTCCACAATAGGAAAATTCATAAAGATGAAAAATAGGTAAGTGTTCACTTATGGTTGGGTTAGGGCGAAGTAGGTATACGCAATAGGTCTGAACAAAAAGCCTTAGTATTGGACTTTGTAGCAGGCTGAGTAATGGCCACCCAGAGATATTAGGTCAGAATGGTTTCTTTTTTGAGGTGCCAAAAATGTCCTAAAACTGACTGTGGTGATAGTTATACATATTTGTAATTGGTTATATTAAAAATCATTGAATTATATACTTCAAACAGATGAATTACATGTTCTAGAAATAATATCTCTAAAGCTGTTTTTTAAAAAATGAAGTTAATCTCTGTGTGCCAAAATAGAAAGACCCCCAGATGAATTACTAAAATTTCCAAGAAGGCAGAATAAGAGGAAAGTGGTAATGCAGAATGGAGGACTACTCCGGATTACGCAAATACAACGATATGATCAGAGGAAGGAGTAAATAAAGGGTTCCCTTGGGCTGGAGGGACTTCCCATTTATCTTTGGGCAAGTGAACAAATATCAGCAACATGTACAGTCTCACAAGCTATATAAACAACTACAATTGGGGCTCAGGTGAGAAGTACATAGCAGAATCTTCTCTTTCCATGGAAGCTGACTCCCATATCCTTCTAGCATCAAGTATGGCTGGTAAGAACTTTGTTATCATTTAAATCTTCTTTCCAAGAAAACTTCTACTGAGTTATTTACAGAAAGTTTTTTGAATCTTCTCTTTATCCTTGGAGATATGAAATTTCCCCCAAAGTAATGGCAAAATGGATGGATTTTGTTTGTAATTCTCTTCCGTTGTCTAGCAGCCTTTTAATCTGAAGGCCTTTAACTGATTTCTTTTATACTCTTCTCAATTCCACTTTCATTAATATCTCTGATCGGACTATATGATTCTTAATTCCTGGCAGTTGCATTTTAATTTCTGAGATTTTTTTCTCTTTTTATGATTTCTTAAATGGTTTTTCATGGAAGTCCACTTTTGTTTTGTGGCTACAGAGCCTTTGACTCTGTGGGCACATGGGTAACCATGTCAATTGCATATTTGACTTCAGCATACGACGACAAGCTGTGGCACCTCGAGTCAGAATAAGAGGGCTTTGCTCTGCCACATTCAATTATTATATAGGCGCACTAGAATGCTAGCTATTTCTAGGCAGGTGAGTTTATTTTTTAGAGGATGGTCCTTTAGTTTCCTTCTTATGGTGCACATTTCAGACTCACAGTCATGCTACATTTATGGACCTTGGTTTAGAGGGACACATCATGCATGCTGTCAAACAATAGCATTGTTTTTTATAACCTGGCTGGGTAGTCCTCCTTGTGCATATCTGCTGACTCTGTTTAGAGGTTCTTCATAGAATCCCCAGGAAAATAGCCTTGGCTATTGCTTTTTAAACTAATTCTCTGTTTATTTGGGCCTGTGCTATTTCTGCTTTGTTTCATCTGTCACCAAGCATGTCTGTTTTTCGTCTTTCAAAACTGCATTAATAACAATAGTCCACTATTGGCCTTCCCTTTTATTTTCTTGGCATGTTGGACTCATTCACACTTGTATACCTTTATTTTAATTTTAGTGGTGTTTTGTAAGAACCAGAAGGCATATGAATGTTCTTAGGTCACCATCTTGAACCAAGAGGTATTAGAACCAAGAAAAATGTTAAATGATATTTTTACAAATAAAATCCTGAATAATAAAGACATATCCAGAAAAAGAAAAGAAAGCCTTAGTCTTTTAATTACTATAGCCAATAATATAATTTGCACCGTGGAAAGTATAGATAGTCCTGTTTAAAACCATATTTCATCATTTGGACCAGTGACTTGAGTGGATGCAATTAAGTGGAATATAATGCCTGGAAGAAGCTGAGTGTTAATAAAGTTGACAAAAAAAGTTAATAGCAGGGGTTTGTCAAAACCACAACCACCACAACAAAAAGAAAACCAGGTGAAGCCATGGGAAGTTGTAAGGCATAAGGTAACCCTAGAATGTGCAGGGAAGAAGGGGAAGAAGGAACTGTTATCTCCGAGAAGGGTTAAAAAAAGGCCTAGTGACATGGGTCTCTGAAGACTATATTCTTTTTAAAATATATAACAAAGGAGGACAAGAAGAATGCAATGTTTGGAGAACACTATCATACCAGCTTTGTAAGCAACAGACTGGATCCAAGACAGACGAGGGCGAGGGTAATGCCTGTGAGCTGGCTGATGCAGTCCAGGAGCGAGGGCCTACGGAACCAGCAGAGGATGGCGGCTGTCGGGACAGAAAAGCAGGAGGGAAGCCAGCCCTCTCACTGCTTGTGTTAACTCCATTTATTATATGTCGCTTTCAAAAAGAAAACAGCAAAATAAGAACTGAGGGAGCAGGAGGAGGGTTGGGCAGGGGAGAGCAATGGGGGAAAATTGGGACAACTGTAATAGAACAGCAATAAAAACAAATAAATATATAAATAAATAAAATAAAAAGGACTTGAAATCAAATGTCATTATCTGTGTCATCAGAGTTGTAGATCAAATAGATATTATGTTATTTTTCTACTTCTCTGTAGTTAAAAATAATAAAATATAATAGTAAAATTAAACAAAGAATACAGGGAAGACATAAGACTTTTAATAGATTTCTGTACCTGTGAAATGCGCGGCACAGGTTTAGATTGTAGCTGCAACTTACCTGCTTAGATGAAACTGACAATTGACCTAAACTCTCTGAGTCACAGACACCTAATCTTTAAAATGCAGTTCATAGTAATAGTTCTGACCTCATGGAATACCTGGGAAGATAAAATAAGATTGAGCATGGATAACCAGATTGTCTGTTATCATTATACAAGACTCAAAAAAAATTGAAGATATGGAATCTTACAGATAAATGAGGCATATCTTAATATGTGTAAACTATTACTTAAAAACCAACAGTGTTTTGTCACAATAATTTGTATGAATAAAAATAGAGCTAAAGAAAAATACATTAGCTGAAATAATTCTAATTTTAAAAGATTACACACTGACTCTTTACTTTTATGCCCATTAGAAAATGGCAATCATCTGACCATGACCGTTTCCTTATTAATTCAACAAATACACTTCAATGGCAGATGCACTACAGTTTTACATTTTAAATATTTCTAAGTGATCTAAAGTTATTGTTTGTAGCTCTCTTTCCAAAGTATGTAGTCACTAGCATATGTTGTCCACATGGCTATTTCTGCCCTACAGCACATTAACATGACAAGATCTTGACTTAAATAGTAATTTTGAGGATAAAAGTTCCTTCTGGAGTTCACAAAACTCTGAGGCAAAATCAAGAGTACCAGAGTTATTCAGATATAGGAGGTAATTAACATTAACATGCAGTACTAATTATGGTGGTTAATTTCACAATATTATTTAAGCCAATGTATTTTATGTCTAATAATCATGGTATCACCAGAGTACACTTACTTCTGTCCTTCACTCATGTGAATGACTATATAGAATAATTCTCAATGAAAATTGTTATGGAAATTTGGATGTTCCTTGAAAAATTTAAAATAGAACTATTATGTGATCCAGCAATTTTACTTCTGGGTATTTTATCCAAAGCAGACAAAAACAAAAACTTGAGAAGGTAAATGAACTCCTATGTTCATTGCAGCATTATTTACCATAGCCAAGATGTAGGAGCAACCTATGTGTTTATCAATGGATGTATAGATTAAGAAAGTGTGGTTTGGGTACACACACACACACACACACACACGCACACTCACATACACACAGATACATGTTGGAATATTATTCAGCCATAAAAAATAAGAAAATCTTATCATTTGAGACAACCTGAAGGGACCTTGATGGTATTATACTAAGTGAAATAAGTGAGACGGAGAAACACAAATACCCACATATTGTATGATCTTATTTATATAAGAAATCTAAAAACAAACAAAAAACCCAAAAATACATCTAAGCTCAGAGATACAAAGAATAGCTTGCCAGAGGTGGGGAGTGGGAGTATGTAAGACAGGTGAAGGGAGTAAAAAATAAACATATAAAATTAAAAGTATATAACCCACTGGTTATGAGAAAAAAGAAAAAAGAATAATTACCAATAGTGCAGTAGTGACCTGGTTTTTATGTCCTTGTGTTAATGGCTAAGAAAAGCCTAGTTAATTTTTCTCCATGGTAAATTGAAGGAAGAAATGAACCAGTTGGAAGTTAAACTAAATTTTCACTTTGTACTGTCAATGTAGTTTCCTGAAATTTCCACACCAAAATCTTTCATGGATTATCAATTCTCAAAACATTATAATTGATAAAATTCAGAGTTTCTTCTCTTGGTTGTTTCAAAATATCAAGATACTTTAGAGATCTCAATCATAATTATAATCAAGTATTATATCTCTATTTACTGGCAAAAGAGGGTTCTAAATTTTAAAAATGTCACTTAACTGATCATGTTGCCTTTACCACAGTTTTAAAAAACTTTAGACATACAATAGTAAAGCAATCATGGTTGAATGTTTTTATCCATAGTAATCTATGGATAAAAGTAAAAAAAAAAAGTAAATATTTTAAAAGAAAAATAACTTTTGCTAGGATATTATAGGCTATGCTCTGGCATATCTAGATGCCATTTGTTGAGTTCAACAACTCATCTACATATATATCCATCAGCGTTAGTTAATAAGTGTTTCTTTTACAAAACATTTTTAATTTAAAAATTACAATTGACATACGATGCTACATTAGTTTGGGTGTACAACATAGTGATTGGACATTTATATAACTTACAAAGTGATCTCTCTAATAAGTCTAGTACCCACCCGACACCACATGTAGTCACTATAGTACTATACAAAATACGTTTTTTAAAGTATGACTTGGGCATTGGAGCGACAGTGTGACTTGAACATTTCTTAATGAATGCTGTTTGCAACATACAGACTGCTTTGGGGAAGCATAGTGATTGGATCACTAGGCTGCCCTGTTTCCTTTGCGTCAGACATCTGAGATGCCCGATCTGGGTTGGTGGCATTCTTTGCTTATCACAGTCTGTTCTGAAGTGTTCTGCAATTCATTTGATTTGGTGCTTTTTTGCTGTCTTATTTCAATTTTATGTCCCATTATGAAAATGAACAGTAAACATATAGCACATTTATATAAGGATCACTGGGCTAATCCTTCTGCTGGTGATGATGGATTACAATTTATAAAACACTTGAAATTACTAATCAAATGGTGCATTATCTCTGTAATACTTAGGTTTTATAGTTATATACCTGCGACTTTTAAAAAATCATTACCCTCAAGTATTCCTGGATGAAAAAAAATAACATGGCTATTGCAAGCCTGCTGCTGTCTAGTCAAAATCTTTATTTTTCATTAAAATTGCTTTTTTGGCTCAAGTAGTTAATAACTTGAGATTTCTCAAATGTGATTTTTGAGTTATAACAGAGCAAACTGTATCTTACAGTAGTAGAGAGAATATGAGTCAGCTTCACTAACTATCCCTCCAATAACACATTTTCACATAACACCAGTCTGTGCACCCCTACGAAACATTAAATGTACCCTTCTCTAGAGAGATTTATTTTAAAAACTTGAGGAAAAACAGCTTAATATGAAATGTATATTAAGCTTAAAATGGAGAGCTGCTTCCCAACAGTTCTCACCCAAAAGGCAGTGAGTGGTATCGTATCAGAATGAATGCCCGCGGGGCTGTGACATGGTTTCCACCGGTCATCAGCTTCACCCAGGCTGAGGGTGAATACGTGCTGGTCAAACGAAACTTGCAGGAATGGTTAGAATCCTGACCCATCCTTTAAATATAAATAGTAATTTATCTCTCGTGATGAAATCTTAAGACATCCCTACCCATAATCCCTTTTCGGTTGTTTTTGATCGTGTAATTCTTTCACCAATAAGTAGGGAAGAATATCGGTAATATGGATAGTGTACTTTTTTCTTTATCTTTTTCTACGGTTTCAATTTTGAGAAGCAGTTATGATTACCCCTATTTTATTTTATTTTTTTTATTTTAATTGTTATTCAAGTACAGTTTTCTGTCGTTTACTCCCGTCCCAGGCCACCCCCCCCAGTGCTCCCCACCTCCCTCCCCTATTTTATAATTGAGCACAGGACAGCCTTCAGAGAGGTGAGATGACTCCAGGAGAAAAAATGTATAGTAGGGCCAAAATTTTAGCTCATCACCAGACACAAAAATCCATGTGTTTTCCCCATAGCATGGAGATTGTTCAGATTTATTTTTTTGTGCTGTAAATATTTTTAGGATAAATTATAAGCATGCAAAATAATATCAACATTTTGTGTATGAATCTCGTCGAACACAGGGGTGTTTGGTAGGAGTCACAGATGCGTTTGTAGAGCATGACATGAGGGGTGTCAGCTCCAGGTGAGTGCAATGATTCGGCTTCGGCCACCACCTGACTCCTCTTCCTTTGTTTCTTCTTTCCAGTCTCAGCTTCCTCCACATACTCCTTAACATTCGAACCCACAGAGCAATTCAGTTTAATCACTGGATTTGGGAGACCAATGAAATAGAGAGGGATTTATGCATTTGCTAGTCTTCTTGGAAATCAAAAGGATTCTATTTGAAAAGAATCATCTTCCTGTTGATAAAAATTAGTAATAACCTATTAAAGGTATACTTTTATTCTGTCACTATATGTTTAAAGTAGGAAGCACACATACAGATGTTATATCTCTCTCCAGCACTGAAGTGCAATAGTAATACGAACACTCTAAAGCTCTTCATTTTCTTTAGATAGATGCTTGGGATTGTTTTGCTAATATTTTCAGATACAGTAGGTCATGTGGAAAGGAGGGAAGGCAGATTAGCACTTACTGAGTGGATGTACCAGACACTATACAAAACACTCAATATTTTACTTAACGCTTAAGATTGTTCTCTGGGAAATGTGCTAATATCTCTATTTTTATAGATGAAGAAGTTCCGGTGCAGATGGGCTAAGCTACTGGTCCAAATGATGAAATATGGTTTTAAACAGGACATACTTTCCACTATGTAAATTATATTATTGGCTACAGTAATTAAGGGACTAAGGTTTTCTTTTCTTTTTTTCTATTACACTAGCCTTGAAGATACCTTTTTAAAAAAAATAATCATTTTCAATACCTGCTAAATATATTAGGGAAATCTGGTGTCCTTTGACAAAATTTAAACTGATAATTATAGGATTGATATTTGTCACATAACAAAAGTTTTTTTCCACTTAATATTACATTCATTAATAACAATACCACAAAATTACTTCTGCTTAAAACCTCATAAAACAGAAACTAATCAAAATACCACTTACAGCTAATGATGATTTTAATTTAGCTGTAAATGCCTCAAAGGCTAGTAATTAGAGAGCAGTTACATGCTTTTTGTTTTGCAAAATAAATTATTGCTGTGTGTTTTGCTACAATTTTCTCTGTTTAATTTTGCTAAAATAGTGTTCTCTGTGCAAAATTTGAAAACGATCTAGTGGCTAGATAGCTTAGATAACCAGATTACAATCAATTTTCTGTTTAAAATAAGGTCTCATGAAGACGTTTTGAACAATAAAACTGGCCACAAATGTGCTGCTAAACAACAGCAAAAAAGGGGCAAGTAAATAAACTCTTTGCAGCCCTTGATTGCATGCCACCACTCATTTTAGACTTAATGAAGGGTTTTTGTTTAACAGTGGGAATGTGAATCACAGGGATGTTTACCATAGGGGTGTGGCTCTAAACAACGTAGCTTACTTTACAATTATGTATTTTCCTCAAACAGGCATGATTGCTGGCATTGTTTCTTTAGATTAGTAGCTCTAAAACTGCAAAAGTAAGTTAAGATCAATGATATTAAGTTATTCTCTTGATCGGTCTAGAGGATTTAATAGAAGGAGGAGGACCAGGGCGTTTGTTCTATTAGATGCAAAGAACACCAACTGTAGAACTGTGAATAGCGCCAACAGCCATTCTTCTTTTTTCTTTTCTTTAATTGTTGTTCAAGTACAGTTGTCTCCATTTTTACCCCACCATGGCCCCCGCTCCACCCATCCCCACCTTCCACCCTCAAACCTACCCCTTTTTGGCTTTGTCCATGTGTCCTTCATACATGTTCCTTGATGGCCCTTCCCCTATTTTCCCTCACTATCCTTCTCTCCATTCCCCTCTGATTACTATCAGTTTGTTCTTCATTTCAATGTCTCTGGTTCTATTTTGCTTGCTTTTTTGTTTTGTTGATTATAAGGTTCCACTTATAGGGAGATCATATGATATTTGTCTTTCACCCCCTTGACTTACTTCCCTTAGTATAATGCTCTCCAGTTCCATCCACTGTGGGAATGCAGACTGGTGCAGCCACTGTGGAAAATAGTATGGAATTTCCTCAGAAACTTAAAAATGGACCTGCCTTGTGACCCAGCAATTCCACTGCTAAGATTATACCCTGAAAACCCTGAAACACCAATTCAAAAGAACCTGTGCACCGCTGTGTTCATAGCAGCACAATTCACAATAGCCAAATGCTGGAAACAACTTAGGTGCCCATTGGTAAATGAGTGGACCAACAGCCATACTTTACCACAAAATTCTGTTTTGGACAGAGACCATCAAAAGAGTGTAGGTGCCATAATTTTGAACTCCAGAATGAGAAAAACAAAATCATCCTAGTTGGGATTGAAGTAAATTGATAGCGTAAAGGACTAAATTTTGGATATTTAACTATAGGAGCTGCTATTTCTTCCCTACATATGAAAAAAATTTTTTTTGCTTGCTCAAAATATAAATAATAGACATTCATTAAAAAAATAAATAATATATATTAAACAAGGGGAAAAAGACCTGAAATTCATCTGGAATTTCCAACCCTGGGGTAAAGATAACCAACATTAATTTTTGATGACTCTCTTTGTGCTTTACTATACAGAGATACTTAGATTCTTACATAAATAAGAAGCCCATTTCCATTATATCATGTGGAAATGCTATACCCCCCAGAAGTGTACAAGGTGTAGATGTACAGATACATAATACATCTGCTACTGTGATTTTGGATTTTGGGGGGCAGAGGAGATATAAATGTAGGGCTTTTCCATATATTGGTTTCAAATTTTTATCTCCTGAGAACATCAGAACATGGAAATTAATCATATCTAATACTATAGATATTTTATCATACCTGTAATTTTAGGTCCAGTTGTCTGAGAAAAATTAGATCATGTCACATAAACTTTTCTTCTTGCTGCTTTTCTCGCTTGTTTTGTAAAAGCTGCTTAATATTTCATATTGTGCATACATCCCCATTTATTCAATGTTCCTTTATTCATATTTTCAATTCTTGGCCATTATAAGCAATGATAAAATAAATATCTTTATATATGTCCTCCCAACTGGTTGTGTAACTTCCTATGAAATGGATTTATAGTAGAGAAGTTTCTGAGTTGAAGACCATAACATATAAATTTTAATTGGAGATCTATAACTCTTTTTATTTCTTGCTGCATTTTATACACATGACATTTTTCTTACATCAACACTAGTTATGGATATCTGACCACTGGTGAATTTTGAGCATCAGTTCAGGTGCTGGTTGACTCTGTATTTGCTCTTCAGGTCTTTGTCCATTCTCTATTTTGTACCTTGTCCTTACCAATTAGTAAGAATATCTGTACATTATTGACTTTAATCCTTTGCATCCAGAGAAAATTAATATATTTTTACATATCTTTGTATCTGTTAACACTTTTTTGTCATGTAAAAATTTATATTTTATCTATATTCATTATATAAATATAGATAATTTTTAAAATTACTTCTGGGTTATGGAGTCTTACCTGGAGAGATAGGGATTTAGATTTACTGCAAGAAAGCCTCCTTTTATCATATTACTTTGTACATTTAACTTTTCCATCTATTTTGAATTACTTTTACATATGATACAAGATGGAATTCCTGTATAGTTTCTTCAAGGAACAAGTTTATCTTTTTCTTCTACATTTTATCTAAAACTGCTTTAGTGCTGACCATAATAGGTATTTGCTTTTAATTTTTGATAGACAGTATTATAATTAAAGAGATCTATTTTATTTCTTTTTATTAAAGTTTTTATTAGCATTGGTGGTAGGATTTAATAAATGTATTTCAGCATCTCTTGATATATTGTGTTTCTCTCTATTGATTTATTCATGTGATTGATTATATAGGTAGATTTCCTGATTTTAAACACCTATGCATCTTTAAGATAAATCTTGATCTCTTATAGTGTTTTCACATAATAAATATAATGGCAAATTGCATTTGCTAAGCATTACTTAGAATTTTTATAACTTTATTAATAAATGAGATTAATCTATGATATGTTTGTTTTTTCCTTTCCAGGTTTGTTTTAAATAGTTTCATAAATCAAATGTAAAGTTTTCTATCAGCAATATTTAAAAGAATCTTAAAATCATTTGTTCAATGGTTAGATAAAACGGAGCCCTGAAATCATCTGCCTTATGATTTTTTCTCACAGTAACTTTAATCAGCAATCCAACTCCTACAGTGGTAATTGGCCTATTTAAATTCTCCACTTGTTCTAACATTAGTTTTGATACTTTGACAATATTTTTATCGACAAACATGCAATTTATCTAAGTTTTCATTTCTTTCAATGAGATGTATGTAGTCTTCTCTAATGGTTCTTTACCTTCTTTTCTTATTTTCCTTTTATTTTTGTTTTGTATTGTTTCCATTTAAGATGGCAAAGATTTATCTATTTTATTACATAAGTAATCTAATAAAAATCTATTCTCTCTTTTCTGTAAATGCAAGTATTTTAAGTAATAATGTTTCTGATACACCCCTTATTGTGTATTACATAAGATTTTTTTTACAAAGTACTCTATCCATTGGTTTCTAAATAATGACTAATTTTTGTAATTATTCTTTGTTCTAGGAAAATGTTTTTAATTTCAAAGTGTTTAATATAATTCACTCACTTGTTATTATTCAAATATTTTATTTTATTATGACAAAGTATGTTAAAGTTCTACTATAAAAAGTTTATTAGTTTTCACTACAGTCAATTACATATTTTTCTTATTAATTTTAATTTGACCTTTATTGATTATGATGATATATTATTTTCAGAGATATTAAAATGTAAAAAATATATAATAACCTACTCTTTCATCTGTTCCATGTACAGATGTTATTTAGATTGTTTTCCTTTACCCTATTTTTACTAGCTTGATCATGATTGCTCTTCATTTTTTACCTCTGAAAACTTGAAGAGATTATTTTTTTGAAGTTATTTTTAACAGCTACAACACAGTATAGTTTTCTAAATAGCTTTTAATTCTTTTTTATCTCCTTCAAAACAGAATATATTCTTTTTTATTATTATTATTCATCTCTCATTTCCTCTCATTTCAGTGAGAAATATGGAAAGCTTTCTTCCCATTTTCTTCCTCATTTCAATTTCAATGTTTTTCTAGGAAAATTAATTCTGAAATTAATAGAATTTGCCTTGATGTATGTCTCTTTCAATTCAAAGGTTTTTTTTACACTTATATTATACATTTCCAGAAAATATATACTCAAATATATTAAATACATATATATTTATTGCTTACCACTTTTTCATCTTCTCAGGATTTGCCTCCCTTTTGAGGTTCCTGTTGTATAACCTCATTTGCTGTTTAGTTAAAGTAAAATGCAGAATCTGGTAGAAGTAACAACTGCTTGAGTGTACTATCAAGGGTAATAATATGGGTGTAATAATTTACAGTTTTAATTTGAACATTTTACCCAAAATGTCATATGGTATGCTTGAGAGTGGTACTGTTATGTTACAGAATTACATGCTTATGATTTTGTAATAATCATAAGCATGTAATTGCTTAGTAATGAAAAGGGGGCATTATTTTCGCCAGACCCTGTATTTGTCCTTAGATGAGCACTTGGTAGTACACTCTCAGAGTTCTTGAATATTTTGTAATATATTTTTAAATTTTTCTGTCAAGTGATAACGTATTGGTTGAGCACAGAATTCTGCAGTGACACTCCTTTTAGCTGACTCATCTGTTGATGACATTCCAGTGCCTCCCAGCTTTCATTAATGCCAACGAACACTCTAAAGGAAGTTTGCTATTGTGAGCGTGGGGAAAATTTTTTGTCTCTCGGGACTCCTCTAAAAATATTTACATTTTATTTCGGGGGGGGGATGATGGGTGGTAAATGCACACAACTGTACTTGAACAACAATAAAGTATTTTAAAAAATTTATGTCAACATATTGATTTTAAGATAAATATTATATGCATATTTATGAAATATGTACATTAAGTATTTACATATATGCATTTAAATATATATAAATATCTTTTTACATATATATGGGTCCTGATAGAAATAATATATTTTCCCCCACCAAAAGTAGAAAAATGCTTTTGAAATGTTGATACTATGAAAATTAAATATAGATACAGCTATAAATATATTGATATATAGGTATAGTAATTTATAAATATATTTTACCAAAATTTATCATTACTTTATCAGAGACCAAATGTTATTTCTATACTAAATTTATGCACTAAAATTTTAAATTCAAAAGATAGAATTTTCAGCTTTAAGAGATCTCTTTAATTTTGTTTTGATCTCCTTGAGGGCTCCTCCTTTGTTTATTTGTCAATCTGTTCTTGCTTTAGCTGTTTCACTTCAATTTCATTAACGGTGACATGATTTTTCAACCTACTCCTCCTCTCAACCAAGCTATTTTGGATTCTAATGAAAGAAAACTAAAAGAATTTGTCACTAACTTATCTGCACTGGAAAAGATGCTAAAAGAAATTCTTCTGGATGATAAATTATACTAGTCATACACACAAAAATAAAGATCATCACAAGTAGTAAATACAAAGTACAAAAGCAAAAGACTATTTTCCCCTTATTTCATATCTCATGATGCCTTTATAAATCATACGAACACGAATATTGTAAATACAATATTGCCATGTATACTTTAACATGTATGTAGATGTAGTACATGCAATATAGCATAAACATGATCAAACCATAGGTGCCTATAGTTGCCAGTCTTACCTATTTTACATAAAATGTTATATTAGTAAATGTAAATAACTTTGAATAGTTAATTTATCCACTGTTATCACTGTAGCAACCATTTAAAAAGTAAGGGGAAGGGGTATTAAATGAAAAACCACCAGGAATATTAAAATAAAATTCCATATAGATATTCAAATAATCCAAAAATGACAAAATAGAAGAACAGAAAAGAAGAAATAAGTAGGGAACAGATGACAACATCTTATTTCTAGACTCAACCATATAAATTAAGCATAAATGGGCTAACCTCTTCAACAAAAAATGTTTCAGAGCATTAGATTAGATGAATGAAAGAAGATTTAGGTATGTGCTGTTTGCAATAAACATTCTTTAAATTCAAAGACACTGACAGTCGAAATGCAAAAGTTTGGGAAAAAACAGATCATGCCTACAGCAAGTACCAGAGAATTGGAATTATATTAATGTAAAATGAAGCAAATTTTAAAAGAAAGACTATTACCATATTTTCAGTAAAAATTTAGCAAGAAGACAGCATTTAGTGAATAAATACTACCAATCATAAACAAACTTTTAGAAAATAGAGGAAAAGGGCAGATTCCCAACTCATTTTATGAGGCCATCATAACTAACACCAAACTCAGGCACAAGAAAAAACACCTATAGACCAATTTCCCTACTCATGAGAATGTAGAAATTTAATTAACTATTAGCAAATAATTTTGAACAATTAGTAAAAATTAACCCCTTTTACAATAGCATAAAAATATGTAGGTAAAATTTTTAAAAAATATGCAGTACCTGTTCACTACAAAAAATTGCAAAGGAACATTAATAAATAAATGAGATATTTCTTCTTCATGGATGGGAATATACCATGTAATTATAATGGCAATTCTTCCAAAATTCATATATAGATTTAATCCATCCTCAAAATCCTGGCAGGCAAGGGCAGGACTTCTGGCTATAGCCAGGTGAAAAGATCAGTAAATACTTTACTTAAAAAGCTACTGTAAAGCTGGACAATGTTGGCAAAACAACTGTATTACAACTCTGTAAACTGATGAGAGATATACAAAAAGATGAGAAAAGTTTGTGCTTGAAAAACTGCTGAATATAGCCGAAGAATAGTGGAAATCCATAACACTTTGGCCTGGGGCTGATCCTTCACCAACTCCAGGAATGCAGGAGTTTTGCCAAGGAGGTGTAGGCTGTGAAGACCGGTACCCTTTCTGCTGTGGTCAAAGGGGCTCACTCAATTTGGAGCAGTGAGCAATGACCAACGTGCAATGGCATTGTCAATACAAATGACAGTCTTGGAAGTGGGTAGGTGAGGAGGGCAATGTCTCGATTAGCCTGAGTTTGTGCTCATGGTTATGGGAAGTATGTTGTGTTGATGTGCAAAAGACTGGGGACAAACTCAGGGACACACTCATCACTGCCCTCAAAGCTGCATGTATGTGTGTATATATGCACATAGGAAATATGAAAAGGTCCAGAAAAAATATAAGCCAGAGGACACTTGAAAATGGCCTCAACTTTAAATGTTTCTCCCACCCACACAGAAATCTACAGACAGAGAATGGACACCTTACTAGATCAAGATGTTTGAGCATAATTTTTGTATTATAACTAGAAGATGATTCCCAGCGTATGCACAAACAAAGGCAACCCCTAGGTAGCTATGCTTGAAAACAAAAACAAGAACAAAAAACACTTTTACAAGTAGAAACAAAGATGCTCACATACTGCAGTACATACAAATTTTACAGAGTTAGACTAGGAAAGTTACTAATGGAAAGAAAAATAAAACAGCAACAGTAACAACTCTCTGAGGGGACAAATGAGAATCTAGAGAAGTTAAAATATATTACCCAAAATGTCAAGATTTTAACCAAAAATTGCAAGGCAAGAAACCAAAGTGTAAACTATCCTAAGGGTGGGTAGGGAGTCACCAACGGATGGATTCTATTGTCACTATTATAAATATGTTCAAAGAAGTGAAGAAATGTCATGTTTGAAGAGTTAAGAGCAAGCATCACAATAGTAAATCAACAGGCATAAGTGCTCAAAAAAGACATTGATATTAGAAAATTTATTTTAAAACTTGAAGTAAATGTAACAGAAACTCCAAGACCTGTGGGATAATCTAAAGCATATCAACAAACATTACATGGGAATCAAAACAAAAGACTACATCCTGTATGATGCTATCTACACACACTTTCAGAAAAGCAGATGTAGTATCAGTATTACACAAAGTCACTCTGTTGTTGCCTGGAACTGAGGATCATGGAGTGGATCGACATTAAACGGGCAAAGCAAACTGAGGAAGAGAGGACTAGTAGTGCCCTCCGCAATTTTGTAATAGAGCTTAGCAGAGATCAGGCAGTAAGTTTAATAAGACTTTAGTGAAATATATAGGAACAGTACAAGGAAAATACAACGAAGAAAATAATACTTACATAGGCTCAATCTTCAAGTGTTTTCTAGGCCAGTTCCTTGTGTTACCTATGGCCTGTGTACATCGGAAGTATCTCAGCCCTTAGAGAGTCTAAGCAAAATGACGCCTTGTCTTAGGAGAAAGACAATTTTTTCCTCTTTGAGGCTAAGATCTTCTTACCTCCTCTGCCACCTAACTACTGGGTAAAGCACAGGTTTATCCACAAGAATGTGGTGTTCAATATTATAGCCACACAATGGTTTGATGCCTCTCTGTTTCTAAAAGTCTTCAGTTTTTCACTATCAGCTATCACCACAGGTAAGACATCAACATCCAATATGCACTATTCTGCCTGTGCTTAATCCATTTTCTTTTTAGTCTACAGCACAAAAGATTCAAAACAGCCAGGGTTCCATTTCCAACCAAAGTTGCCATGTTGTATAAGGGTTAAATGGAACTCTAGGGATAGCATTTGTGAAGGTTTCATCACCATGCCTGGCACAGAAATGTGTGGAGTAAATATTATATCTCTCTCAATTTTTTTCCCAGAATGAAATGTTTGATTTATTAGCATGTCATGAAGTGTTTTAATCAGTGACATGACTATATGGAATTTATGTTTTAAAAGGTTGTTCAAATAGAAGTGTGAGGGAAAAGACTAATACCTAGGAAACTATTCATTTAAGATGGAGGAGGAATGATAAAGGAAGTTGAAGACATAGAAGCCAAAATGCAAGCCACACGTATATGTTAATTTTTTAATGATTATAGAGATAATGAAGAGGTTGTGATGGTCTTTATGCAAGGGGAAAATATCAAAACTGTGTTTTAAGGACATGTCTCTAGATTAATGCAAGGAAGATGCCTAAGACCTGGAACTAGAACAGGGAGATGTTAGAATTTAATTGCCAAGGTGATAAATGCTTGAAGCCTGACTTATGGTGATAGAATTAGTAGTGACAACAATAGTCTTTAGAATAGTTAAGGTTATTGAATGCTTGCTCTTTGCCGCAATGTCAGGTACCACTCCAAATATTCATTTAATTTTCACAATGATACTGAGTACTATTAGTACTTCTATTATCCTCATTTGGCAGAGGTTAGTAACTGCTGAAATCAAATCCAGGATAACTCTCAACATTATGCTTAAAAATGACACAAGGTGGAACATTGTAAAGAGAGAACAACTGACTGGGTGCCAATGGTCAACGACCAGGGACATGTGACACAGAGAGTTAGAAATAAGCACTCAGGACTTTGATTCTTGTAATTCATTTTCCTTCTTTCCTTAGCTTGAACTTACACTTCTCATAGTATGGACCATCTGGATTTCCCCCCTACTGTAACAGCTCTTAATGTAAAAGATATGTCATGATTCTTTCAAATATGCTGATTTAGTTCAGTCTGGTTGAGTCCCTGCACTCTCAGGTTTATGAGAACTTCAGTGTCAATTGTTACTGGAATTCCTCCTCCTCCATTGGAGTACACGAGACCCAGAAAAAATGAGCAAGCAGCCTGTTTCTCAGTCCACAGTGGACTGCTTTGGCCAGTCTTTGTTACTCATCATCATCAGTCAGACATGACTCTGATGCTCACAGCCAGCGTTGACATTGAGGGCTACCAAGGCACCCAGCAGTGAACATTCTTATATGGGCTGGTGTCACTGTGTGTGTGTGTGTGTGTGTGTGTGTGTGTGTGTGTGTGTGTGTGTGTGTGACATGCTGTTGACTCCTGGTGGCCCTATGAATGAGAGATATGCACGATGTCCTGTCTACAACAGCCCTACTCAGTACCTGTAAACTCATGCTTATGGTGTCTTTCATGGAGTCAATTCATCGCATATTTAGTCTTCTTCTTTTCCTGCTGCCTTCTGTTTTTTCCAGGATTTATTGTATTTTTAGAAGAATACTGCCCAACCTGGGACAGCCTCAGGCAATCACTGACTCACCATGTCCGTTATCAGATGAAATGCCAAGGTATCTCGGCCTTTGTGCTCAGGAAACCTTTATTACACTCGATGATAGCTGCAAAGCCAAGGGCAGTGATACTGACAATTTGAATATTGCAAAGAGAAGCCATAAGTGCTTCCTTTAAGTGAAAAACTGAAAGAAATAACTAAAAAGACATAAACATAAATTTATTGACACCTGACAAGTTTTGACACAAGTAAAAGAATACATTGTAAAATTTTACAGTTATATTCACAGGTTTTTTGCATTTCTGTCTTGCAAATTGAGAAAGGATGAAAAAACTCAGAGAACTAATGACATAGTGAATCACACAGTTCAATTGTATTTCTCTATACCACATCTTACATTTAGAAAGTAAAACAAAAACTGTCTCATCTACAATAGCATTAAAACTGTAAATTAAATGGGAAAAATCTCACAAGATGTGAACTCTATTAAAATACATAAAACTGCCTTAAGAAACACTTCAAAAGACAAATAGAGGGAGAGAAGCCACATTCATAGACATAAGACTAAAACATTAGCTAGATAGCAGATCTTCCTCAAATTTATTTGTACATTCAATGCCATCATTTCTGTTTTTCTCTTGTGAAAGTTGACAAAGTAATATTTAAATAAATATGAAAAATAATAATGCAAGCATTATTGCAGAAAAAGATGGTTAGGAAGAATTAGTCTCAAGATATCTTGACATATTATAAAGCTCTACTAACTTAGAGATTGCGGAACTGAGGCAGAATAGAGTTGGGCACAAGAGCATCATAGAGAACCAAGACACAGGCCCACCCTGCGATGCACGATGGAGGAGCAGGGTAGAGCGACGCAGAATGTGGATATTCCAACACATTGGGCTGAGCATTCGGAATAAAATAAAACTGGTTTCATGTCTCACAACATGCAAAAAAAATCCAGGTGGTCTGAGGTTTAATTGTGGAAAGAAAAAAATGTACAGCTTTTAGAAGATGTTATGGAAGTATGTATTTAAGATTTCATAGTAGTAAGTGATTTCCTAAACATGACACAAATGGCAATAGCAATAAAGGAAACCACTGAGAAATCGCCATACGACAAACTGTCTTTTAACTAAAGGATAACAAAGGAACAGTACAAAAACAAGTTGCAGAATAGAAGACACTTAAATAAAGGATTTGAATCAATACATAAAAACCCCTCAAATTAAAAAAATTGATGATGCAATTTTAAAAAAGGAAAAAGACCTTCACAAAAGTGGATTTCCACATGGCCAGTAAGGACATGAAAAGTGACTCTATGTTATTGTTGTTCATATAACTGCAAATTAAAATCTCAGTGAAATAGTGTGCACTTATCAATCTAAAATTGAAATGGTGGGGAAAAGCAACTGTTTCATAAGGATGTGGTGCAAACTCTCCTGCATTGCTATGGCAACGTCATTTGTTTAATGTGTTACAACAGTGTGTACCACCTAATAAAACTGAAAAATGTACAAAGATGTAATTCCCAGGAGGACTGGCACGTGTGCTCCAGAACACTTACACGTGAAAATGCATGGCATCATCGTTGACAAAACTGGGTACAGTAAAGTTAATAATAAATAAAGAAATAAATACGAAATTGTGATATATCCACACAACATAATTTCGAGCAGAGAAACAGTAATCAAAAAATCTATATTATTAATGTAAGATTCAAAAGCAGGTAAATCTAAATTCTATTGTTTACAGATACATGATTATATGGCAAAACCAAAGAAAAGCTAGAAAATAATTATCGCAAAAGTTAAGACAGTGGCAAGCTTTAGCTATGGAGGGGCTTATTTTAAGTGTAGCAGGAGTCATTTTGGAGAGAGATTTGAGGCCATTTTCCGGAGTGTGAGCAGCGTGCTATTTTTGGACCTTTGTGTTCATTTTATTTTACTCATTTTATTATCCTGTCAATATGTGTTTTATTTATATTCTATTTTATGAAAAATGAAAAAGCAAAATATTCACAATACCAAGTAAAATATGTTTTTAAGAGAAATCTCTGAAGTTGTATCAGAACTTATACAGCAAAATAGAAAATGTTACTGAAAGATATTAACAAGAACCCAAATAAGTGAAGAATGCATCACATTAATGAATTACAATAGTCAGTACAGAAAATGTTTGCCTGTACGACACATAATTTTTAGATTAGCCAAAATCACAAGAGGGTTTGTTAGGTTCTGAAGTTTATTTCTGAAAAGAAAATTTCAGGAGTAGCCAAAATCATTCTGAAAAAGTATGAATACATTTTGGTACTAAATGTCACTTCCACAAGGACCTACTTCTGTTACCTTTAAAATAAAGTCAGAGGCACTTAAAGTCCTTTATAGCTCACAGAATGGAAGAACACTTTCACTTTCTTTCTTCAAAAGACCTCTAAAGCCGGAAAATATATTACTTCTTTTAGCATCTCATTTCATCTGTATTGACTTTCATTTTTGAGGCCTAAACTAAATCTCTTGTCCTTAAGTTTCTAATTTTGTCACCAATTTTTGTGCTATAAGGCTTCAAATTCTAAGTTTTCATCACTCCTTTCACCCAGTTAGAAAAATAAAAATAGTGTATTCCAGAAGTTTCCTTCTTTTTTGTTATGTTCCTCTAAAATCTGATTGGGTCAGAGGGGCTGAATGAGTGTGGAGGGTGGGGAGAGGACAGCAGGTATATGGCAGTTATAGGGGAAAATCTTGTTAGGAGAAGTATATTTTCTGGCCCTGCCCTTTAAATAGCATTATAACAAAGGGTTGTTATAGTCAACAGTAATCTTAGTTTACAAGTTTGCTGAGCTCAAGCTAATAGAATATTTGTATAGCACAATGTATGACTAGCACTATATGACTGCCAGTATATTTT
>PVKM010008488.1:0-22210 GCA_004027735.1 Carollia perspicillata
AGTCAGCCCTGACACTTGAACAAAGACAGGCCCAGATAGGAGAGGCCACCCAGTGACCTCTAGGACCCAGAAAGGCCTCCCTGGCTTGAAGGTGATGCTTGGCCACCAGGAGGGAGGGAGGGAGGGAGGGACATGCTGCAGGAGGCCGCTGGTGCTGTGCGTAGCTTAACACCAGATTCCTCCCAGAAACAAAGGCTCAAATTCAAAACCTAGGAAAAATCAATGGTCTCTGGATTGTAACCAGCTCATTAGCCTCTGGGTAGCAGCTTTCACAGGGTTCAGAAGTCCCCCAAAAGGGCAGGATGTCCTTCCAAATCAGCAGGCTCCCCACCCCCCACCTGCCCACCTCGGCTGCACCACCACCGCCCCCCACCCCCATCAGCTCTGCACAGCTGAGCAGGTTCTGGTCCCTCCGCTCTTTCTTCTCTTCTCCCTCCTCTTCTGCCCCCACCCACCACCATTGACATCAGCCTCCAGGGGGACAGAAGACAGGGAGAAGAGCTCCAAGTTCTAGATGAGAAAGGTCAAGGTCAAAAGGGACAAGATCAGTCCAAGATTGCAAAGGTCGTGCCAAAAATCCAACCTACTCTCACGGCTCTGAGTCAGTGTTCTTTCCAGGTCACATCTACACACCAGGTCCCGCCTCTGAGCACCTCCCTTCACCCCACACCCCACTCACATCTGTACACACACGCCCACTCCCTGCAGCTCACTGCTGCCCTACAAACTGCCCTTGGACATGCTCAGCCTCCAGGCCCCTCCCGGAGAGGCCACTGCCAGGCAGTCACCTGGCCCACCTGGGGCAGGAGGCCTGCTGGCCAGCTCAGAGCTGAACAGGAGCTGAGACCAACCATTTTCTAGCTGTGAGGCTGACTTAATCTCATTGACTCTTAATACCCTTGCCTATAGAAGGGGAATAATTACAGACCCTGCCTCACAGGGTCACTTAAAACAAATGCAGCACACAAAACCCGGACCTGGACCGGCCTGGAAAGGACAGAGACACACCCGGGCTCAGCACAGGCCCCTGCTCAGAGGCTCCACACTCCTCTCACCCGTTCAAACTCCCACCACGTCGAGAAGCTGTGTCCCCGAAAAAACCCGCACACACATGCTCACGAAAGCATGACGCATTGTACCCCAAAACGTGGAATTAATCCGCATGTCTATCGAGTCACGAAGGGGGAAATAAAACCCGGCACATCTCTGCGATAGAATAGCATCCAGCTGTGAAAAGGGTCGGGTGTAGAATGTGCTCCGGCAGAGATGGACCTCAGACACGGGATGGTGCCGAGAGACCCGCCCGACCCCAAAGGGCACATTTTGTGCGGCTCCACGCACAGGACACACGTCGACTAGGCCAACTCTCAGAAGCGGAGAGCAGACCGCTTGCCGGGCGCTGCGGGGAGGACAGAACAGGGAATGACCGCCAGTGAGTGTGCGGCTTCTTTTGGGGGTGATGACAACATTCTGGAACTACAATCCTGAGCATGAAAAACAACTGAATGTGTGCACTTTAAAAAGGTGAATTTTATGGTATGTGAATTCTATCTCAATAAAGCTGTTATTTTTCCGTGGCCATCCCAAAACATAACAAACAATCTAATGACTAGTATTTATAGTATGAAAATGAAATCCTCCCACGATGCCTCATTCTCTACAAGACAGAGTCTAAATCCTGCAGACCTCCTAGACCTTCAAGTCCCCAGCCGACCTGACACAGGCACCCTGAACTTGCCAGGTGTGACTCCCTCACTGTACAGAAAGGAGTCTTCCCCACTCGGGCCTGGGCTCCCAACACTCACCCGCAAACGACAACCAAGGGTACTGGCTTGGCCTTACTTCTCTGTCTCAGCGCCTGGCTGTCACTCTGAAGCCTTCACTGCCTACGACTTGCAGTGTCGCCAGCCAGCCCGTCTAGCCTCTCCAGCTAAACTGGAATCTCCTAAAGGAAAGATACCTGGACTGGCCTATTTTCCTCCTCTTCTATCCCCTGCCTCTGGCCATTGTGGTGCCAATGCCAACGGCAGGACCCCCAGAACTTCCTGTGTGCTAAGTCCTCATCCTCACAATGCTTGCTTTATATCCCGACCTCCACAGACACCGCCAGACTAGTTTGCAGTGGGGAAACCAAGGCAGGTGGCGGAGGAGGGGTGAGGAGGGAGAGGGGAGGAAGCTAAGCAAGGTCATAAAGCAAGGGGCAAAGCTGGGGTTGGAACTCTACTTTCTCTTCCCTCTGCCCTAGTACCTGCTGCCACTTGGAAGCTGTAATCTCGAAGGTCTGATGTCTAGTAGGCACTGGGTCACATTTCATTCTGCAAATGGCATCCAACCATCACATGATGTGAGCGGAAAGCTAGCCCTGGAGAGCAGGCACCCCTAACGTCAGCTCTAAAAATGAAGTAAACACACCTGATTGTCTCTGCAGTCAGGTAAGACACACCTAGGCCCAGCGCGCTTCTGGCTGCACTTGGCATTTTTCTTAAGTACCACCAGACAAGTGCAAATTGCAGCACAAAACAGAGCCTGACTTGACATTTTCCTGAGCACAAAAAAAAAAAATTAATGAATTTTTTAAAAGATCACACAAAACAGGTACTATATGAGTCACTTGCGGTCAAAAGGCAGCGTGAGGCAGCCACGACACAACCAAGCCGGCATGTCTGCAAATATAAATATTAAATTAAAATCAGTGTTTACAAAATGATAACACCCAGTGCCAGTGCAGGCGTAATGAAACAGGCAGTCCCCTGCATTCTAACGGCAATGCAAACCATGCCGCCCTTCTGGAAAGTCATGTGGCCGGTCGGTCGTGTCAAAGATTATGAAGGTGCCTGGAAATTAATCCGGAAGAACAGATTTCTGCTTCACAGAAAAAGCCAACTGTGTGAAAACATCCACTCCTGCGCTACTTAAAACAGTGAAAAATTGGCTGCTGCTTAAATCTCTAAATAAGCCAAAGGGTAAGTGAGTTACAGTGCATCCACGCCACGCAGCTTCCTGCAGCCAGCGCGAATCGTGGTTACATAGGTCGTCCACACAGCACCGTGGGGAAAGTTCGACTCACTTAGCCAGTGGTCGTTAGAGGATCTAAGACTAACTGTCCCTGCTCTGCGATCACAGTTATTTTAAATAAGAAGCCACCTGCAAAAAATCGTAACTGTAACTACTTTAAGATTATAATAGTTCTGTGACCAGCGGGGACTCTTTACATTTCTCTAGTTTTTAAATTTCTTTTAATGCTGTCATACCATTCTGATATAATTAGGAAAAATGATTTTTTTTAGACTCACTTTGCAGCCCACTCGGTCCCATATCAACACAGAGGACTGCCCACCCCAAAGTAAAGCAGCCGCTTGCACGCGGCCCTGGCTGTTCACGCTTCCTTCCGTTTGTCCAAACAGGGCAGAGCCTCCCAGAATGCCTCAGCAGGGTGACGCCCCACACAGGCCCCAGCCACAAATCCCCCTTCTCCGATTAAAATGATCACAGCCAAGAACACCGCCCAGGTAATGGCCTGGAAAATGAAGGCTGGATGAGTTGAGGCAATAGGGCTGAAAATTATTGTTTTAATTTTTTTATTGGTCATAATCACAATGCCTGGCACTAAGTGCACGCTCAAGAAATATTTCAGGCAGCCTTTTTAAAAGGGGACGAGGCACCCCTTTGCCCACACTCCCAGAGCACCAGGGCTCAGAGCCCTGCCTGCAAGTTGCTCTTGCTGAGGTCCTGTCAACAGAAGCTGTGTTTGGGAGTGAGCCCCACCAGCAGGAAATCGGTGCTTTTGTCACCAACTTGAGAACAAAACAGTAAGAAAACTTAAATGTCACCGTGAGAGTAAAGGTCAAAGGGGGTGGAGGCACTAACTTGTACTGAGTGTCTCGACACTACCACCTATTCTGGGGTCACAGGGCATGATTTCATGATTTCCCAACCTTGACTCCAGAACCAGGGTGCCAAAGCTTGAACCCTGTTTGCTCCATTGATTTGCTGTGTGACCTCAGGCTGGTCGCCTAACCTCTCTGTGCCTCGTTTTCCTCTCCCTCATGAGGTAGTCATGAGGATTCACTCAGTCAAAACACATAAAGCACTTAGCATAGTGCCTGACACAGAGAAAGCATTCAATGATGCCTAATCATTAGTATTGCGATTCCATTTTGCAGAGAAGAAAACCTGGGTCTCAGCGAGGTGTGGTGATTTCCCAAAATCACACAGCTAATAAGAGCAGGGCTGGGATTCAAACTCAAGTCCAAAGGACTCCCAGATCTGCTCTCTGTTTCCTAGAGCTAGCTAAACCTCACCCCCAAGGATTACTGTGATCCCCCCAAAACACATCCACACACACACAACACACATACACACATTTGGGGCTGCAGGGGCAAAAGGTAAGAGTATTGTGAGATCATCGGGAGTAACATGGGGCTGAGAGTCAGTAAACCGGAATTCCCACCGATTGGAACCTGGGGATGATAACAGCTCATGCTCTGGCTCTTCTTTCAACTCGTCCCTCCAACAAACATCCCTTGGAGGCAGGCCCTGTCCTGGGCATGAAGGATGGAGCAGAGGAGCAGGCAGACAGGGTCCCTACCTCCTGCAGTTACCACTCCAGGGGGTGAGGAAACAGAAACAGTCAACTAATAAGACAGTTTTGAGTGGTGATAAGGAGAGAGGAAATGAAGCAGGATAATGGGACAGGGGCTCTGGGCAAGGATGAATGAAGGCCTGAGAAGGAGCCAAGAGGATGGGGGGGAGCCAGGAGGATGGGGGGGGACGTGGCAGGAAGAGCCCCCAAGGGAGAGAGGGTGGTGCCAGCGTCCACCACAATACAGCCAGCGGGATGGTGTAACAGGGGTGCGAGACTGGATTAAGTCGGAGGAGGGAGGGGCCTGGCGATCCCTGGCGATCCCTGCCGATCCGAGGTTGAGGCACGAGCAGGCCAGCATCTGGGATCATCTAAGTGCAGTAAGAAGGCACAGAGCGTTTTCAGCAGTGGAGTCACGTAACTTTGTGGGGCAAGAAGAGTCTCAGCATGAAAGTAAAAGCGCCTGGCATAGGGCTGGCACTTCATAAAGGGCTTTTCCCCTGGTTTCCCTTCTCCTCCTGCCACTAGCTCCACATAACTCCAGATAATCGTGCTCTTTCTGGGCCTGTTTCCAAAAAAAAGATTTCGCCTCAGTGGTTCTCGACTCTGGCTACACATTAACCTCACAGGAGGAGTTTGGGGAGATTACAATAAAACAACAACGCAGAAGCTGGTGTGTGCCGCTGGTCAGGAGTGGGGGCCCCCCATCGGCATTTTCCGAGAGCTCCCCAGAGGCAGCCACGGTTGAGAAGAGCCCATCTTAAGGGGCTTTGAAGGCTCCCTCCCTCTCGGAGGGGGTCTGTACTCACTGGGCGAGGGGCCCGAAGACAGAACACGCTGCCTTTTCAGACAGCGAGTTCCTCCTGCTGACGACAGTCAAGCAAAAACCACTTTCTCGGGAATGAAACTAGAGGCTCTGCCACCCTTAATAAAAAATCCCTTGCAAAAAGGATGTTCGTGGTCTTATGAGTTGCTAGGTAACCCTCCAATGAGCAAAGTCATAGGCCTCAGTGCCATCAGCTGTCACCAAAAGAGCGCATAAACAGCAGATGTGTCATCCCTTGTCCTTCTGTGTCCAAGGCAGACATCACTAGTTGATCCCAGCACCCTCTCCTGCTATCTGGGCCACCCCAAGTGGTCTGAGGGCCCCTTCATATGCAGGGCCCAAGCAGCCCCCACAAATCACTTGAAGACAGACACAACGTGGAACCCACTGGTCTTCCCTAGCCTCGTATCCCTAGGTCCTTCCTCGCTCAGACATTCTTCCAGGCAATGAGGCAATGATCCCTTTTATCTTCTTACTAGCAATGATTAACCACCAAGGTGCAGGGCAGTGGGCTCTGCTGGTTTCCAGACTGTCAGACTGAGGTCACATATTCTGTCCCCAAAGGCAGATTTGGCTTTGCATCCTCAACCTCAGACTCTTTGTCCTCCCCAGGTGACATCTCCCCCCCACCCGCCGGCACCCCAGGCAGCTGCACCCCCAAACATCTACCGAACAGGGCCTGAGGTAGACTGTGCAACTGGATCATCCAGTTCTACTCCCAAGAAAGGCCCGTCAGAGCCCGAGCCCCGTGCCACCGCTGGTAGCTGAAACAATGACGCTGGCGGCAGCTGGCATTGAGGAAGCTCTTCCTGTGTGCCAGGCACCGCGCGGGGCTTCCTGTGCATTTTCTCAATGAATCTGATCACGAGCCTCTGACATGTCGATTTACCCTCATTTGGCACACAAGGAAATCCAGGTTTGCGAGCTCCCGGGTTTCCATAGAAGCAAGATTAGGGATGAGCCACATCCCAGGCAAGCCCCTAAAATGGACGCGACACGCAACCATCGTAAGGGTGAGAGCGGAGCGCAGCACCAGGGGTGTGGCCGTGCAGCGAACACCGCAGAATAACTGGCTGGACCTGGGCAGGAGACCCGACGACGACGGTGTGTCCCGACCAGGTGCGGCCCACACTGAGCTGGGACTCCTTTCCCGGCCTCACGAAGGGACGTGTTCCTGAAAAGCTGTGCGAACAGGGAGCCTCAGGAAGTCGCAGCTCCTGCCTCCCGCTGGCCCTGCCTCTGGCTGGCCGCATCACCCTTGCAGGGGGTTCCTAGGGTTCCCTCTCCTGCCTCATTCCTGCTGGTCTCCCTGTCCCTGAAGGCATTATCTCTGGGTTTCTGCCCTGAGGCCTCTACACTCTCTAAAAGCTGAAAACTACTCCAGGGAGCTGCTGGGAGAGGAACTTGGCAGTGAAGCTCTTTGTAATGGGATCTCCCTTTGCCGGGTCCTTCCCTTGTGTGGAACTTGGCACATTTGGCCTCGAGGCTCCTAATGAACACCGAGCCTTTCCCTCAACTTCACATCCCCTGCAGCAGAGCTTAGCACCACACATATCACATTAACACTGGCTTCCTTCCCCACCCGGGCAGGCTGGGGAAACTGGCAGCTTCTCCCACTTGAGGGCAGGCGGAAACCCGGGCTGACAGCACAGGGGAAACTGTAGCACAGGAGTCTCCCTGGGTGCCGAGACTCCCAGCACGGTGCGCGCTCCGCCACAGCATCCCCACCGAGTGCTCGCAGAGCCAGCCAGGAGTCGGATGTGAATCCTCTTTAGAGACCCAGCTGCCTAGATATTCGTCACATCTGTAAATGCTCGTGTTGGTTTAGATCTATACTCTCACTGCGAGGGAGTCAGTCACCACCCGGATCACGTCGGAATGGAAGGACAGCCAGTCCCACCACGAAGACCACCAGGGCCCAGACAGTAAAACAGGCACTGCCTAAAGCAACTGTTCTCGACCATGGTGCTGTCCCCCTAGGGGCCATTTGGCAGTGTCTGGAGACATTTCTGGTTGTCACAAGTGAGAGGTGGAGGGTGCTTCTGACACCTAGCAAGCAAAGGCCAGGGAGCCTACTTAACATCCCAGAGTGCACAGGGCAGCCCCCAACACGACAAACTATCGGGCCCCAAATGTCAGTCGTGCCGAGGTTGAGAAACCCTGGTCTGAAGAGAGAGAAGCTCTCCCACTCCCCGCGACCGCACTGTCAGACAGCCTCACAGTCGAAATGCCCTGTGTGTGCAGCTTCAGAAAGAGATCACACTCTGTGGTCAGAGAGAGGCGGAGGCCCTGAGTCTTACCCCATGCCCAACGCATTGCTCCTTTTCTCTCTCAATGTTTACTAATGTTGAGCACAAAGGAGGTCTTGGGTAGCGTGGTTTGCAGGATGAGAGGAGCTCGAGGCGTGGGCACAAAGTCAGAGGGTGGGCGTCGGGGAGCAGGCCAAGCGCGAGGTAGCAGGGTCAGTGTGGCAACTTAAACGAGACGAGTGAGGTGGGCAGTGCTTGTCTGATCAGTCCTGCCTGAAGTCAGGACTTGATGGACTAGGACAGCCTCACCTGCAAGGAGGAAAGGCAAGCAAGACCATTTCCGGTTTTCTCTCCAGAAAAGGCTGGTTTGGGCAATGGGCTCTCTCTCGAGATCTCCGTCCCAGATTAATGAGCACTATTCTCGTAGAGATGGTTATGATTCAAAGTGAGCGTACAAGAGCTCCCACCCATACCCATCCCCTACAATTTCTCTTCACACAGTAGGATGTGGCAATCACTTCTTTTTTAACATTTTATTTATTTACTTTTAGAAACAGAGAAAGGGAAGAGGAGAAACACCAACATGTGAGGGAAACATACACCAGTATACATCAGTTGCCTCTCACATGCCCACAACCAGGGACCTGGCCTGCAGCCAAGGCACGTGCCCTGACTGGGAATCGAATCGGTGACCTTTCAGTTAGCAGGCCGGTGCTCAACCCACTGAGCCACACCAGCCAGGGCAGCAATCACTTCAGACAACACATCACCTGGGCACCAGGCTGGCAGAAGTCACTTGAACTCCTTCAGAACAGGCCTCAACTCTGGGGCACACGGCAGCTGCAGCCCCAAAGCCTGGAGGTGTGCTAACACAGAGGGTGAGTAGGGAGCAAGCCATTAAGAGCCTACCTGCTAAGTGCCACTGCCTAGACACACCTTCCCTCACTCAACCCTAGTCACTGTGGCCTGGCCATCGCAGTGGTACCTCGGCACTCGTCCTTAAGTTGCTCTGGGACTCGTGACACGTGCCGAAACGGACAAGCACAGAGCAACTTTTCCCTGTAAGAAACTTTCTCTCACAGGGTGGCATCGTGACTCACACGAGTTTGAGCAGGTGCAACGAGCCCCGAGCAAACACCGAGGGCTGAAACATTGTTTTCTCATCAAAATGCGACGGCTACAGGTTGGATGCAGTCTGAAGCTGACGAGTACCGAGGTGTGACTTGTATTACCCATTTTGCAGATGACACAGCAGGTGCCCAGGTGCTTCAGTGCCTGGGCAGACTCAGGGTCAGGGCTGCAGGAGACGGGCACGGCTTTGGGTCAAGGCTTCTACTGACACCAAATCCTGTGCCCTTTCCCTGGCTGCTCGTCCAGCAGGACACCCTGAGCTCGTGTCATCCACACCAGATTTCAAACTCTGTGATGCCCACACTCCCTCACAACGGGAAGGCCAAGACCCCAGCAAAATGCAATGAGGTCAGTCATTGGTTTCAGGCAGCTTTTACCACTTATGGCTCCAGGTTCTAAAATCCCTAGCAAAGAAATTCTTGTCTTCTGTAGCTTTAGGAAGCATTTACTACAGTCCCCAACGTCATGGCTCTGAGCAGCAAGGGTCAACATGTCACCCATCCCACAGGAAGATGGGTCTCCCACCTGTGGGAACGGCCCTCAAGTCCAGCTGTCCTCCCTGGAGGCTCACACACACCCCGGCCCGTGTGGGCCATCCATTCCGGCTTCCTGCGCCCCAAAGGAAGCACGCAGCTAGCTGGGTAGGTTCCAGCACAGCATGTGACCGTGGGCCAGACTGCAACTCTCTGGGCCTCAGTGTCCTCCCCTCTAACTGCCTCACTGGATTACATGAATTAATAGGTACAAAGTGTTGACAATATATTCAACCTATGGTCACTGCGTTTGTTATTTTTATCAACTCCATGTATCCTGAGACGGTCTTCAGAGATGTGTTCAGAGACTTAATCACCTTTATAGGGTTCATCACAGCAAAAACTTTCAGAAACCAACTAGAAGACTAATGAAAGAAGGAATGAGATAAATGTAGGTGCCTCCCTATAATGCAGCAAGAGGCAAGAGCTAAAAGTTACAGAAGAGAGGAACACTTTCTGGCAAGGGAAAGTCTGCAACACACTGTCTCCACTTTATAAACCGCCCCTGAGGAAAACAGAGAAGACAGAGAACTCACCGCCCCCGACCCCCACCCCTACCCCCACCCCAAGGGCCTGCAGTATAGAAATTTTTTTGTTGTCTCCTGTATTTGCTGAAGAAGTTCTGGATGCCAATTTTGTATCTAATCTATAATATGCCCATGTTTGTTTGTTTGTTTGTTTTTAAAAAAGTATTTCAAAAGACTTTCCACAATGTGAGAGCAAGCCTATAGGAAGAAGCCTCAGGTCCATACTGTAGCCTCCCAGGTGTCCCCAGGGATGCATCTACCACAGTTTTTTTTTTTTTTCTATTAGGTAAAAAGTGTAGGTTGTAAAGAATGTGTAGGAGGTAACACTATTTTATTATAGACAGAATATGCATAAAAAAGACAAAGATCACCCATCAAAATGGCACAAGGGTTATCTTTGGGGGAGGAGAGATTATAGGTAATTTCGCTTTCTTCTTTTATTTATTTTTCAAAATGTTTATATTTTTTAAAAAGCCTGAAATAACTCAAAAGGAAACAGAATCAGCCTCCTGCCAACCGTGCGAACAGCCCCTGACAGGGTGTCAGTGTGAGTCCTGAGCAGATCGGTGTGGCTGCAGGGAGGGCAGCAGGTCCTGGAGGCAGGGCCGTCTGGGCTGTGAGTCAGTCCCCACCACGCGCCAGATGGGGAGTGACCCCTCAGAGCTCAGCCCACTGCAGGGGGCCCTGGAATCTCATTCAAAGTCACAGCACAGTAGGCAGTGTGTGCTGGCTCTCTACCCAACACATTTACCAAAGGACACGGAGCATGTCCAGAAGCTGTCCTCCTGGGGCAGTCCCCTGAAGTTTCCAGAAGGGCAGCTGTGGGAGGGAGGCCTCCTCGGCTTCCAGGCCACCCACTCCCTTCCTTAGGGACGTCTCCTGAAGCTGGCCCTTCCCGCGCACCAGCAGTTGCACGACAGTTTTCAGCTACGTACAAGGACAGCGACAATGCGTCTTCGGGACCTTATACTGGTCTCCACTCTGGAAACAGAGCCACCGCCACCCCCAACCCTGCCCCTTCCACCACTCCATCCCCAGTAGACAGTGGCTTCTGGGGGGGGTTGGGCAATGGCGGAACCCCTGATAGGAAATCCACTCTATATGGAATTCAGTACACACACACACACACACACACGTCACACCTGCGCGTGTAACTGAAACAAGCTTCCTGACACAGTCCGTGTCCTTCCTGCTCGGAGGACGCTCTGCCACTTCCTATCCTACTCCTTAGGGCTGATCATGACTCACTGAACCGAGTTTTTCGCGCCACGGTTTCAAATGCACTGCTCTCCAGCACGCAAGTCTGTGACTTCATTTTCCAAACTTCCCTCTAGAAGCACATTTTTTAAAACACATGAGGCGGAACCACACACAATAGTCTAAGTACCAAAAACAGTAATTTCACGTACGGTTCAACCTAATGATTAGGTAAGGGACAAACGAGGGGACCCAACGGCCCCGATCTGCCTCTTGTAAGGTGATTCGACATTTGAGCAGTGGTCAGACCTGGATGGCACCGTGCGAGCAGACTATTTTGTGCAAAAGACAGATGTCACCTGAATTGGACAAGTCACTTGGAGCCCCTCAGAGGCACACCTTCAGGGGGAACAACGACGACAAATGCAGGGATGCTGTGAGGATAGAATGGACTCACGTGTGTTGAAGGGCCTGTAAACTGGAAAGTAAAAATAATTCTTGTGCGGTTTTCTGTAGTCAGTTATGCCAGCATCCCAGCAAAATCAGGTACTGAAACAACCGCCAACGTGTTTGGGAGGTTTGCTCCATGGTAAGATCTTGTTGTGCAGGTTGATTTAATCCTCCAGGACCCTATGAGGTAGGTATTCTTCTCCCCATTTTCCAGATGAGAACAAACAAGGTGCCAAGCATTAGAAGAGTTGGCCCAGGTCACACACCCAGCAAGTGGGGGAATCAGGTCTGTCTGCCTCCAACACAGGCGCACTCAGCACCGGGCTGCCATCTCCCTCTGCGCCCACCGCCCCACCCCCAGATCCCCAGCTCCAGGCCCCGGGAACAGCAGGTCCACCAGCGTGGCCGCCCCCCTCAGCAAGGAAGGAAGAACCCCCATGACACAAGGGCAGGACAATGAGGTGGCCCCTGGGCCAGCAGCAGGAAACGCAGGCTCACCTTGCTGCCGTGGGAACAGGTGGCGCGGTCAGCAGACTCCCAGGCCTCCCATCGGCCTCCCGTCTCCCTCCCACCTCCGGCAATTAGAGCCAAGGAGTATGTCTTTAAACTTTCATTTGTTGGCATAAATACTCCCCTTAGCCCTACACAAAATGTACCCAGAGACAGGAGGTGGCCAGAGCCAAGCTGGCCAGGTCACAAGAAAAAGAAAAGTGCTTAAGCCAATGCAAGAAGGACCTTGTTTTGGGGGGCGGGGGTGGGGGTTGGGACTGGGTTTAAAAAAACAAAACAAACACATGGTCACTACCCCGGTTCTCCTTTAGGGTGAGAACAACACTGGCCACTCTTCAGTCACATCTCTTAGTCATTGATTAACCCACGTACAGTCACTTGTCAAAAGAGAAATATGACTTAGACTGTGCTATCAGGAGCCTCTACTGTTCCCCATTATGTATTGTAATACATGCACGTATGTGTCTGCATGTACACAATCCATTGTGGATTTAGTCTCTTAAATCCAATTTAAAAGATTTTGTACCACGATTTTGACAACTCGTAACTATGGCCTTCTGCCCTAACTTTAAAATGTAATGCTTGAGTAAGTGGAATATTTTCTAAGCTGTTTTGATATTTCTATACCCATTTGTAAGGAACTTTAACATAATGCAACCTCATGTATCTAACTACTCCGTGGGAGAGGAAATACTATTATCATTAGCATTTTAGAGGTGTGAACAGCAAGGACCAGAAAGGTTAAGGCACCTGTCCAAGATCACACAGCTAGTTAGGTCGCAGAGCCAGCATTCCAACCACGCTGCTTGGCTCCAAGATCTATACCCGCTTCACCATCCAGGATTTTACTTATCTGTGTCCCTAAGGAATAAGGGCTACATCAAAAATAGCTGGAAATATATATTTTTGCAACACAAATGAAGCCAAAACACTAACTTCCTTAATACCAAAGAGCTTGTGGAAATCGATAACAAAAGGCAGCCTCTCTCTCTCTCTCTCTCTCTCTCTCTCTCTCAAATTGGAGTTAACAAAAAAAAAGGAAGCAAGAAATGCAAATGTCCCAAAATGAGGGGGGGGATGTGCAACTCAAAATTATAAATATAAATAAAAGTAACAGGATACAATTTTTCACCTCTCACAATTTAACAATCCTCAATTTACCTGATGGTATGGAGAAACAAACTGGCCAAACCAAGGGGCAAACTAGGACAGTATTTGTGGAGGGCAACTTCACAACACCATCAAATTCTTAAATGCATAAACCCTCCAACCCAGTAGCCCTAAAATTAAAGATTGAAGAGTATGCTTATGAAGGTTGCAATGCAATGTGCACCAAAAGAAATTCTCTGAAGCATGATTTATAAAGGGTGGGGATAGAGACTAAAAATAACTAAAGTGTCCATTGATTGAGAAATGGTCAAATAAATTATGGTTCATTCACACATCGCAATATCAGGCAGTCAGTTTTTTAAAATGAGTGAAAGCTATTGGTACAAATATGAAATCATCTCCAAGATACCTTAGTAAATTGAAAACCTAAGTAGAATACAATGTATATACAATGTTTTTAGAAAGATGAAGATGGACACTTGTCTACATTACATAGAAACATTGTTTTTCCTAGAAGGAAAGCAAGGGTCCCCACGGTGGGGGCAGGGGCAGGGGTGGGGACTGGGGGATGGGGGATGGGGGGTGGTATCTTTAAAGAGGACAGATACTTTTCTATGTTTTAGATTGCAGGGTTTTAAACCTGGGCTGCATGGGCTATTTTAAAGCTTCTACAAAACGCCTGAAGTTGGATGCAAAATTCCAAATACATTCATTTCTTTGGGGGAGAGGGTTCTCCCCTTTTACATACTCTGTAAGGGTCTCGTACCTACCCTGCCCCAGAAAGAGTAAGGACCACTGCATTACAGGCTCCAAACTGGTGCCAAGTTTTCATTTTCACTCACTCACTCACTCACTCACTCACTCAGAAGCCATGAAATAACAATGGGCTGAGGCCCGGCTGGGGCACCCAGAGAAAGGCCACCCCATTCCTGCCCTGCAGAAGATGATTTGTGGCGTAAAAACGATATTGTCTGCTCAAGCCTCAGCAATGGCAACCGGGTACAGCTTCCCTGCAACAGGAAGAAGGAAAAGTGGAACTGAAAATTATTTGCATGTTTAAAATTAGACCTTCTGTGGGAGCTGACACCACTGTGCTTTCAAAAGGCCCCCACCTGCCACCTCGTCAGCACCCCTCACCCAGGCATTTACATGCCATGGAAATTCTGAGACAATGGGAAGAGGGCAGCTTCGCTAATAAGGAAGTAATACCAAACTTCCTACAGCTCCTGTCCTCCCTCCAAGGGGCCACCAGAAATGCCAATGAAAAGCCGGCCATACCAGGTGGGGACAAAAAGTGCTGTGTCCGTTCCCTGGTCGGAGGTAGCTGCTGCTTCAGGGTTTCCAGAGACCGTCTGGCCCTCTGGTTATCATCCCCACCCCTTCCCTGGCAAATCCTGGGCCAGCCTTTTCTCTGCAGGGACAGCAAGGACATCACCAGCATGGCCTGTCTCGTGCCTGTGGTCAGCTAGCTGGGGTCGGGAGGTTACGCTTCATCCCCACGGCCTTGGAGAGCCCTGAGGGCAGGACTCTTGCTCAGCACCCAGGCCTCCGCTGGGTGCCTGCTCCCCAGACTTCAGCAACATGTCTTCTGTACACGGTCCCTAGAACCACGTCACCCTTACATAATTATTTAACGACACTTTTCTGTAGATCTCCTTTTTAGTCAATTTCGGTAAACTTATTTACTATGGTACTACAAAGAACCTCAGCCTACCTATAAAATCATGGGCTTGATATGCAACTTACAATCTTTTTTCTAATACCCCCCACAAAAAAATAATAATTCTGAAAAATGTTTAAATAATTAATGTTAAAACTAAATAATTAATGTTTAGTAATAACTAACAACTAATGTTTAGTAATAAATAAATAACTAATATAATAACTAATAATATAATAATAACTAATATAATATAATAAATAATATATAATATAATATATTATATATTATATATTATATATAATAATATAATATATTATATATAATAATTATATAATATATAATAATATAATAACTAATATAATAACTAATAATATAATAAATAACTAATGTTTAGTAATAACTAAAACTAAAATAATTAATGTTTTTTAAATGTTTAACATTTAAAAAATGTTAAAATAATTTAAAAAATGTTTTGGGCTCTGGCCCATGTGGCTCAGTTGTTTAGAGCATCCTCCCATAGACCAAAAGGTCATGGGTTCGATTCCTGGTCAGGGCAGGTACCCAGGTTGCAGATTCAGTGAAAAGGAAACCAGTCAATGCTTCTTTCTCTCTTTCTCCCTCTCTCCTCTCTCCCTCCCTCCCTCGCCCTTTCTGTTTAAAAAGTGAGAATAAAAAAATGTTTTGGGACTGAGCTAAGCTCATTTTGCACATGCCCCAGGAAACACTCCCCACAAACGCTTGATAAGTATTTCTTATAGAAACTAATGATCTGAAGTCCCATTTCTTCTCCCCAAATAACAACAGCAGCCTCATCGAGCAACTGAGTTAGTTGTGTCTTAGATTTTACATAGCAGCTCTTCTGCTATCTTGTTTGATCCTCTCACCGCCCACTGACGCAGGAAGTGTTAGTCCCTTTCCCCAGATAAGAAAATGAGGAGTCACGTACTTTAAGTGAATTGCCCGAGTGTATGCGCAGCTACTAAGTGGCAGCGTGCGAAGTTGAATCCAGGCCTTCCGTTCCAAACCCCATCCTGTCTCCACGACGGCAGGCTTGCCTCAGAAGCTCAGGCTCCCAGAGAAGCATGAGCAAGAAAGAGGGCCCCTTGGTTGTCCATGATACAAACTGAGTAGATGCTACAGAGTTTAGGATTTGGAGAAGGCGAGACGACTCCCAGCCCCATCAGGGTTTGGGCCCTACGAGCCTGTCCCTTTGCCACAAAAGTCCCATTTGTTAGTTGTACTCTGAAGACCTTCCCTTAAAACACACAACTTCTCCTAGCACAGGACAGTAACCGGGGCCATGGAGACATTAGGCTTGGTTCTGCCACCTACCACTTATGAATCTTTGGTAACTTCTGAACCTCAGTTTTCTCTCAGATGAAATGGGAACGTGACAGTGCCCACCTCTTACTATTTCTGAAATGATCAAATGAGGGAATGCATGCCCTTAGCACAGTGTCTGCCACATGTACTGTTACCTGTTAATTACACTATTACCAATCAACAGCATGATGTTAGAAGGGAAATGCACCGAAAATTGCCTCTTACACTGCACTCAAAATAATTCCCTTGGCCGAGCAGCGAATGAACTAAGAAGTAACTGCTGATGATGGGCAGGCTAAACCCAGGCCCACAGTCGCTCTGCAGCTCTGCCTAGGCCTCAACCCCAAGGAAAAATTACTTTTAGGAGCTAAATAACCTCTTTGCTGACCAAAATTACTCACTCGGGAGCCAGGATTCATTCTCCCTGCTAAGGAAAGCTTGGGTATTCCGCGGTTATCTTTATGGTGGGGCTGAACTTGAAGCCAGCTCAAAGTCACAGTCTAACCATAAACCAATTTGCTGTGTTTTCTTAAACTGTCTGCAAACAAAACATAAAATTTGGTTTTTCCGTTGTTGTTCTGAAGCAAAACAAAAATATTTAAAGTCACCCATATGAGAATTTAACAAGCAATATAAGAGGAGTTAAAATATTTTTCGTACTCTGGAGGAAGCAGGTAGGCAAGCAGGCTCAAGGATTGGCTATAGCAGAGAGTAAACACAAATAGTGATCACTCCCCAGTAAACAAGAAAGCAAAGAAAATGCAAACCCACAGCCCGATAAGACCAACCGGACAGCTGTCAGTCACTAGCATTTTTTTTTTTTCTTTTTAAGGCAGCCCACTATCCAGCTGACTTCATAAAGAATATGTCAGGACTACATTTCTCAAGAGAAGGAGGCAAGGGGAGGGGCGGAATCGCTTTGTCACACTGACTAAAACATACACATAAACCAAATATAGTGTGCAAAAACAGTGTGAGAATGGGCGGGGTCAGACACTGCAACCAGCAAAAGCCTACGGCTGGAATCATCTCCAACCAGCCTTCCTGTCTTGGGGATGAGATGCCAGGGTCGAGAATCGCTCTTCCGGCCCTACGAAGCACGGAGACCTCCGGCATCTTAGCCTCCCAGCTTCCACGCCAGTCCTCATTCCTGCTCCAACAGAGCTGAGTCTTCTCCACCAAGTGTCCCTTTCCTTAACCTGCTAGAGGTGGGATTCCTTTTTAAATCACACACACACTATCCAAGCCACACAAGGCCAGCCCTGTGTTAGGGAGGCAGTCAGATACCTGCACCCACATTTCCTAAACGCACAAGCTTTGGAAATCTTCAACTCGACTTCTGATTTCAAATACGACTTGATGTTGAGAAACTGTTTACACCCACAGTTCCAGGAATACACGCAATGAGGCAGGACAGCACCAACCGCTAAAAGTAAGAGCGAAGTAAAAATACGGCACATGCACAAAAAGTATCGTGAAAATACAAGGCACGGACAGGTGACACAGATGCCGGTCTCAGAGTCGCTACTGGCTTGCCGGGTGACCTCAGCCAGGTCACTGTCTCCTCTGGGCCTCGGTGTCCTCATCTAAAAGAAATGAGGGGTTTGAGGCACCTCGAAAGACTGGCCCAGATAAAAAATTCACCGATTCCCTGACATATCCAGCATCCAAATGAACTGCCAAATGCGGATTTGAAGATCCTTTTTCAGAGAGCCTTTTAGAGTTCCTATTCTGTAACGTATCCACAAAAACGAGCAATAGAGTCCTCTCGCGATTCTGCAGAATAAATTAGAGCAGAAGGAAATATCTGAATAGGAGACAAGTGTGGAGTGGCAGGCAATGTGCTATTGACATTCAGGAAAGAATTGGGCAGGAAATAAATTGACCGAAGAAATGTTTTGCTGATCCAAAGCACCGCTAACAACCACCACAACGGAAGCAAAAATTTAAAATAATAATAATAATGTAATATAATAAAATATGCATGTACCAAATTAAACTAAAAAATAAGTGAAGATCAAGTATGTCTTTAGTATAAGTTTTGGTGCAAGAGCTCTTCAATTATGAGGTTTTTCTTCTTTTTTGATGGTTTTTGTTTTAATCTCATAGACTGTTCCCCAGAGCTTCCTTGCGGGAACAGGGAGGAAACAGTCCCACACACACACTACACCTTCGTGATAATCCCATGTGGACACCCTTGACTCTCTACAAAGCTCTTTCAGACCCGGACCAGGGCGAGCCCCAGGCCGCAGGGCAGGTGGCAGCACACCCACCTTGCAAACGCCGTTACCTGAGGACTCGGGGGACTGCAGAGCGAGTCCAGCCCTGGAGCCTCCTGGGACACCTGACCCAGGGCTCTCTGCAGGAGGTCACGCTGCCTCCCGAGCCCTCCGAGGAGCCTGTTCGGAGCCTGCGGAGGACCACGGCGAGGGGACAGTAGCCCCCCAGAGCTCCGCCGCCGCCGCCGCCCGCCTGCTGGGCTGCGCTGCTCCCCAAGGCCGCTGTGCGTGAAAAGTTTTCCCTGAAACCAAGTTCCATCCCCAGTAATAACTGACTTGCCAGGTTTCAAACGTCACCGGCCCCTTGGAGCGCCTGTCAGCGTAAAACAAGCAAGATTTTCATGAACAAAACGCACAGCTGGGCGTCATCAGTGGAGCCCTTTCCACCGCGGGTTCGAGCCCCGAGCGGGCTCCTAGAAGGCTGCGAGGAACCGCGGGCAGGGCTGGGCGCCCGGCTCTTCCACTTCTCCTCCCTCCAGGCCCCTCTGTGCGGTGGGCAGCCTCCCAGCTGCCCTGCCTCCCCCGCGGGGGGTAGCACCAAGGGGAAACGCAGCTTTCAGAAAGCTTGGTCACCGAAACGCCAGGCGCAGCATTATCTGCAAAGCGAAGCGAGAACACAGGGCCGAGCGGGGCGAGCCAGCGCCCACCGAGCACGAAGTAAACCGCCGGCGAAGCGACTGGCTTCCCCGGGGAGAGGACCGAACGCAGGAGGGACCCCGGCGTGCAGCCCCCTTGCCTCGGGGTGGCCAACTTTCCCCAGAACCAGTGCCCTCGGCCCGGAGGCCCCGCGCCTCGCCCCCTGCCAGGAGACCCAGACCCGAGCCATCGCCGCTGCCCCTCGGCCCAGCCCCTCGGGCCCTACAGGCCGGGTCGGCCCCGCTCCGCGCCGGGCGCCCTCATCACACACGCCCCCTCCGGTCGCCTCCGGCTGGTGAGCCCGGTCTTCAGACTGAACCAGCTGCGGGAAGGGCGGGCCAAAGACGGCCTTCAGTCCTCGGGGGCGTCCGAGGGAGGCTCCCGGCACCCCGAGACCCCGGGGCCCGCCGCCCACCCTCTGGTGCCCGGCAGCCGGGTAACCGGCTCGGTTACCGGCCTGTGAGGCCGGCGGGTTCCCGCCAGCCCTCCAGGAGGGGTTCCCTAGGACCCGGGCCCTCACCTCCCCCAACCCTGCAGGCAGGCACCGCGGGCAGGTGCCGGGGATGCCAGTCCTGCTCCGCCCTGCCCCCCGCGTCCGGGCCCCAGGCCGCTCACCTGGCCCAGGCGACACAGCAGCAGCAGCGGCGGCAGCGCCCAGCGCAGCCCGGGCGAGCGCCGAGGTGGCCGCGCCTCCCGCGCCTCCGGCTTCATGCCCCGCGCGCCCTGGAACGTGTCCGGGCCGCGCAAGTCGGGCCCCGCCGTGCGCCCGAGCCCGGGCGCCCTGCTAGCCGCCTCCAGCCACCGCCTCCGCCTCCGCCTCCTCCAGCCGGTCCGCCTAGTCCCCGCTCCGCCCGCCCCGGGCTTCCCCGGGGACATGGCAGCAGCGGCGGCCCCACGGCTGGGCCCGGCGCGGCGGTCGCGGAGGGGACCCGTCCCTGGGCGCGCAGGAGCTTCGCGGGGCGGAGCAAGCGGCGCCCACCCCCCGTGCGCGGCAACGGGATCCCGGCTCCCGCGGCTCCGGCGGCTCCCGCTGCCTCCTCTGCGCGTCATGCGGCTCGGGCTGCAGGGAGCCGCGGCGAGCGCTCCCGCCCTTTGCTCCCCTCCCCCTCTGAATATTCATCGCTTCCTCCCGCCCGGCCGGCCCGGCGGCGGCCGAGCCCCGCGGCCCCTCGCCGCCCTCCGCGGCAGCCCCCGCCCCCGCCCAGCGGGCCCGGCGGTGGGGAGGGGGTAGCGGCGCGCCCCGCGCGCGCCTTGGCGGCTCCCCTCCCGCCGGCAGAGGAAGCGCCCCCGCCTCGCCGCCTTCTCCTCCGGGCCCTCCCACATTCCTGGGACTGGGGACCCGGGACGCGGCTCCGCTGCTCCGCTCCGCGAGCCCGCACTCCTCGGTACGGGCGCCCCAGCCTCGATGCCCCTCCCGGGCCCCGGGTTTGGGTCACCATATACTGACCGAAATCCCTACCGAGGGCACAAGCCAGGCCTGCGTTTAGGGAGCAACCCGGCGAAGGCCTGGTTGACCCGGCCGGTGGGTGGGCTTGGGGTTCTTGAACCCCTGAACTGTAGGACACAGGGCTGTGTGCTGTGTTCACCGCGCCCCGCTCCCCGGCCAGGGAGGCGGGGAGCGGGCGTTGGAGCGGGTCCTGCGATTAGGACCCCAGCTCTGGCACACCGTGCACCTCTGGCTGTGCTGGTGCTGCTTAGCTGTGTGGCCTGGGGACGGACACTTCACCCCTCTGGGCCTTCTTTCCTCGCCGGTGAGAGGAAAGTAGCAACGCTAGTGTCCGGCTAGAGAGACGTGATTGGTGATTACAGGAGGCCATGAAGGGGAAAGTCCTCGAGACGAGCGGCTTTCCTCGCGTTGTCAGAGAAGCCCACGACTAACGACGGGGTTAAAGATTGCTGCAGATGCTGCTGCTGCGCCCGTGCCCAGGGAGAAAACTGAGGACCTGGGAGGCGAAGCCAGTTGCCCAAGAAAGGTAATGAGAGAAAGGGCCAAACCAAGGCGTGCGGGGAGGGAGAGGTGAATTCCAAACGAAGAAAGAGGCGACACCTGAGCTGGCCTTTGAAGGCTGGGTTGGATTTCACCAAGCAGATAGAGGGGGGCGACGCCTCAGGAAGTGGGAGCAACTTGGCCAAGCAACCGAAGGTGAATGATTCAGGCTCGGCCTTCTGCGAAGCAGGGAACAGGAAGGTGGGGGTTCGTGTTTGTGGGCGGGGCTGGGGGGGATTCTGAAAGCTAGAATAACTAGTCTGGGGGTAGGTTCTCTGTGCAGAGGGTGCAAACGGTCAGGTCACTAACACTGCCTCCGAGTGCCCCCTCTGTGCAGAGGGGCCCCGTCTGTGAGATGGGAAGACACCTGCACTGAAAGGGTCCAAGCACCTCTCACCAGACAGGCAGAGAAGGTCAGAGGACCCACCTGTGGACTGCCACCTTGCCACCTTTTGTTTAAACAGGATGTAATCATAATTCACAAGGAGCCCTGTTCCTCCTGGCCTCCTCTCCGTCTGGGGCAGAGACAGGTGGTTTGAAAGGTGGTCATGTTCCTGGTGCCCAGGAGAAGGAAAAGCCGCCAGGTCTGTGGGCTGCCCCAGCCTCCCCGGTACTCGCGGGCCCCACAAACCCTGGGGACCCACCCAGCCTCCACGGCCTCGTGGCAGACAGCCCTGGGAACTGCAGCGTGCCCTCTGGTTTTCTCCTGGATGAAATGGATGTCCGTGCAGAAGTGTCGGTTGGAACGGGATTTCCCCACCACGTGGTGATGAAGGAGAACACACGGCCTTTTCAGTAAAAGGAGTTAAGACCTGAATGGTAAACTACCTGTTCGGTCATAAACAGAGTACACTGGATTAATGACCCAGAGAACAGACGTGAGCCCTGCAGAGGTGCAGTGTAAACTCCCTGAGGGCAGGGACTGGGCTTTTCTCTCCCTGGGCACCCTGCCACACCTCGCTCTGTGCCTTGCCCCTAGCAGGAACTCAAAACTTGTGTCTGCTGCGTGCTTGCATAAATGCATCCAGGAGAACCGTGATGTGAAAGTTCATTTCTGCAAGGATAAATTAGGGAAGTGTCATTCACTTTGCAAAAGAGAGAGAGAGAGAGACTGGACTCCACTTGATAGGTCTCTCCCTCAGATGTTACTTCCCCTGGAACTGCCTAGATTCCCCAGCCCCAAGTTGGGTGCCTATCCCCCACCACG
>PVKM010008488.1:22310-39017 GCA_004027735.1 Carollia perspicillata
CCCAGCCAATATTACTTAGTTGAATGGCATGCATTCCTTTGAATTGCAAGCTGAGGCATTAAATATATGCCTGTTCTTTCCACCCCCGCAACACCCCCTCTTCTCTCTCTCTCTCTCTCTCTCACACACACACACACACACACACACACACACACTTCCATTTGCAAACAGCTTTCCAGGGATAAATCTACTGTGCAAAGTTCAAGGCACATTCTCTGAGAATATAATATATAATGACATTTGACCTTTTAGTCATGTCCACCTTCAAGCAAAAGCTACAGCTTTGCTGATGACAAGCCAGGTCCACAGGAAATAAAAGAGCCCAACCAGGAGGCTGGCATGGAGGGCTCCTGCATGTGTTCCAGGAGGGCCTGACGGGATTACCCAGTGGCTCGTTGTGATACAGATTCCCATTGTTTTCTACAGACTATGGAGGACAGGGCCCGGGAATATATATTCTGACCTATTTTTATCCCCCACCTTGGGTCATTCTTGCTGTCAAGCAGGACTAGAAAACTGTTCATTCTATCATTGGCCTGCACCGTGTCCCCAGTAGAAATAAAGACCACTGACCAGGCACCTACTAAGTGCCAGGCACTACTCTAGGTACTTGGCATTAATTGTTTCTCTTCTTACAACAATCCTGTAGAATAGGTATTACTATCAGTATTTGACAAACAAAGAAACTGAGTCTCATAGAGATTTAGTGACTTACACAGGGTCTCACAGCATCCGAGTGTCAGAACCAGGACGAAACCGTGTCTTCCTTGCCATTATGCCCTGGTGTTCCTGCCCTCGATATTTTAGATAAGCTGATACAAAGTGCTCTACGTGTTGGCTGTTATTCTTACTCCCCTGAGCCTCAGTTTTCCCAACTTTAAAATGGGAAGGGACAGAGAATACAAGACTTTCCACTGCATCCCCCAGGAACTGGGAACAGGCAGACAGCCGTGTTTAATGGAATGTCCACTGTCCCACCAGGAGACAGGCACACTGGGCCCCAGCCTGGAGCCAGGTCAGCAGCCCCGCAGGGAGTCCATTCAGCCTGGCAACCCTCCGTTTATTTTAAAAGCCACCATGAGCAAACCATTCTCCAAAGCCCTCCTAAGCGGAATGGAATGTTTCTTGGGAGTCTGATTAGCTAATGTCACAGGCATGGCTGCCCTGAGACCTTCCTGCCTCACAGACTTGAACTGAATCAGAATGGAAAGGAAGATTTTGAAAGTTCTTTATAAGAAAAAAAAAAGGAGCACTTCATCTTTGTAATAGTAACAGGATGTTTCCTGGGGACTAATGACTGCGCTGTGGTCAGAACTCCGTGCTCGTCCACCAGACCTCAGCTCCTCTCAGAACAGAGCCCAGATCACCTGCCAGTGCACAGAGCCAGGGAGTGCCTCCGACTGCCTTTCCTGTTTCCTTGAGCACTTGCAACATTGAGTATTTTCCTAATTTGTGTGTGTCGAGATAGAAAACAAAGTTGCACTTACAAAGAAACAGTTGCATGTAACAGATGTTCGGTGAAGGAATGGAAGCCTATTGTAGCCGACTAAGGGTCTACAGAACAGAAAGAGAGCCACTGTTCTCAAGAGACCCTTGCACTGCCCCGTTCCCCAAGTGTTAGACACCCACAGGGATGAGCCCACGGGCCTCCGCACTCACAGCGGTGAAGCTCCCAGTAAGCCCAGAACCTCCATGTTCTGGTGAGACAGACCCAGGACCGTGGTCTTAGAACACCTGGAAACACAGGGAGTGTGTGATGAGGAGACCTGGGGATGAGGGTTTTTGTCCAGGGCTTGAGAACAACTTCTGCACAAAGACCAGAAGAGGCAGGCAGGGGGCAGAAGGCAGGCAATGAAGCCTGCAGCAGAAACGTCACCTCAAACAAAGACAGAGCTGAGAAGTATAAAGAAAAGCAGGAGAGTGAGCAGGAGGCCCAGAGTCCCAGGGCTTCTCAGTGACTGGGCCCTTCCAGGCTTGTTGAAAATAAATTAATTTTGTTTGGGTTTTAAAAGAATTATTCTTTTTTTTTCAGGTGCAAAAAAAAAGTCTTAATCACATTACACTGGATCCAAAGAACACCTGGGTAAGGGTTAGGATGAGAAATAAACTTGTAACAATTGTGTCATGGAATCTTGTCAGTACAGAAGAAAATGCCCTGCAATCTAAATAAACAAATCAAAATCATGTATGTCAATAGCTATTTTATAATATATAAGTGACATATGAACACATGTGAACACATACACATATGTCATATTCTACATATTTGTGGGTAAGCTATGCTCATAGTAATAAACCATAATGGGCACAAGTATGGACTCTGGAGTCAGCTGCCTGGGTTCAAATCCTAGTTCTTCCATTTATTAGCTGTGTGACCCTGAACCAGTTACTTAAGTCCTCTGTGTCCCAATATCCTTATCTACAAATGAGGACATTCTTGGGATGGTTATAAGTACTTTCAAAAATAGCTTGAGCACTGATAATTCTGCCCGGTATAAAGCAAATAGCATGAAATAAAAGATATTATTAAAATATCTTTCTGGCAGATGTGAGGCAGGGTGGTGTAAGGGGCAGAATATGTGCTTGGCCCAGATGGTCATAGGTTCCAATCCTGTAAACTTGCTGCACAGTTTTGGCCTCCATTTCCTCACATAAGGAATGGGATGACAATTCATTTCTGTGAGGAGGACAGGAAATGACACATGCCAAGTGCCTGGCACCCAATTCCGGGAGCCCCAAGAGTAGTGCCTGGCACCCGTTTCCATGACTGACAGAAAGAGAAGGAGATGGGGAGTCAGGGCCCTAAGACTTCATTACCCGATGTCACTGCAGAGACGATTCACTCTTCTTGGGCTCAGTTTCTTCCTTTGTAAAACGGGAATTAGATTGGTGCATGGGTCAGCATGGGCTAGGTTATGCCGTAGTAACAAACACCTCCCCAGCTCTCGATGATGGAAAAGAACACACAGGAACACCTTGTCCTCACTCCAGGTCCCCACAGGTCAGCTGAGAGCTGGGCCTCACATCGCCCTCCCCTCGGGAGCCGTCTGCTGGAGCTGACACTGTCTGGAACCTTGCCAATTGCTCTGGCAAAGGGGAAAAGGGCTTTGGTGGGTCTTGAACTGGGAATGAAGTAGTCTGTCCTGGAAGTGACACTAATCTCTCTCACTCACAGGTCATTAGCCAGAACTAGTCATGTGGCCCCACCCAACTACAAGGGGGCAGGAAGGCCCATCCTACCACGTGCCCAGAATTCAGAGCTACAATTGTCAGGTGAACAGCAGTCACGACCAGCATAGTTATGGAGCCTCTAAAATCCTGTCGTTGAAAGTGTGCTCCACTGACCAGCTGCACGGATGTCCCCTGAAAGCCTGTTAGAAATGCAGAATTTCTTCCCCCACCCCAGACCTGCTATGACAGTTGACTTTATGTGTCACCTGGGTTGGCCGCAGGATGCCCTGCTGTCTGGTTAAACACGACTTCTAGATGTGTCCGTGAGGGAGCTTCCGGAAGAGATTCGCAGCTGGACTGGTGAACTGAGTAAAGCAGATGCCCCTCGCAAGACGGGTGGGCCTCATCCAATCTGCCGAGGGCCCCAATACAAGGGAATGGTGGAGGACGGCTGAGTTCCGTGTCTGCCCGACCGTGCGAGCTGCAGCATCCGTTCTCCGGCCCTGCGCTCCCCTTCTCAGGCCCTCAGACTCAGCCTGGAATCCACACCGCCAGCCCGCCAGCCCTCCGCGTCTCCCGCTCTGAACGCCACCACCGGCTCTCCCGGGTTTCCAGCCGGAACACTGCACATGGTGAGGCTTCTCGACCTCCATAAGTGCAGGGGCCAATGCCTTATTTTATTTATATATAAAATACACGTGATATGTCTCCTGTATGTGTGTCTCCTGTGTTACATATAATATTGAATACATATATCTCCTATATTATATATATACTCCTATATTATATATATATTATACTCCTATATATACTATATATATAGTATACTCCTATATATACTCCTATATATATTATACTCCTATATTATATATATAGTATATGTATATATACTACATATATATATAATATAGGAGACTATATATATATAGTGTGTGTGTATCCTATTGGCTCTATTTTTCTGCAGAACCCTGCTTCCTACACCTACTAAGTCAGAACCCGCATTTTATGAAGACCCCAGTGGACTGCGGTGGACATTCACGTCTGGGACGCGCTAGCCTGTGTCTCTCGGGTGGCGGGGCAGCGAACCACCTAAGAGCCTGGTCCTCAGCCCCTAGCAGTAGATTTGGTTCCCACCCTTACTCCGGTGCCACCCACAGAGACTGCAACCCGAGTTCCCCTAATCCGAGCCAGAGCTAGGGATTCTGCGCAGAGCAGCACACAGCGCAGGTAGCTTCCTCCAACCAGGCCTTGAGAACGTCCTCTCAAGCTCGTTCCAAGTCTGTGGGATGTTGTTTTTCTACAAAGCAAAAGGAATTCCAGAAGGCCCAGACCAGACCTGGAGAGGTTCCATTCACTTACTTGAAAACTCGACCCCAAAAGAGAGAGAAGGTAGAAACCTAAGTGGTAACGCCCACTGCTGTTATTGGCAGCTCTGCCCCAGGCTCCGGAGGAGCCGCCTCGCACACTTGATCTGCTCTCGCCCTGCCCACCACCCTGTACCCGAGGCTCTATCATGGTCCCCACTTGATGGTTAAGGGAACTACAGAACCAACAGTTTAAGGAACTCGCTCAAAGACACACAGGAGGCAGAAGCAGGAGGCAGACACAGATCTTGGGTTAACCACTGCGTGGTGGCTTCCCCGGGGCTGGCACGCGGCCCAGGGAGGTCCCTCCGCAGAATCCATGGCCCACCCTGAGTGTCTCCCCGGTGGTTCTGCAGCCGGGTGGCACAGCCGGCCTGGGGGTCGGCAGTGCTTTAGCATGAAGGTTTCTGTCCTGTGATCTCCTGGGACTCCGCTCCCTCTCCTCTGAGTGAGGGGCAAGGAAGAGAAGATGTCCCTCATTCTGCGCTTCCACCCTCCTCGACTGACTTCAGTTAATTTCTGGGCGGTAAAGAAATATCAGTGTGCTTGATTTAGCCACAGCCTAGAAGGTTGCACACCTGACATACACACACGAAGCATTTTTGCCTTGAGCCTCTGGGCCCTGGAAAGGCAGGCAGGGCCGGGCCGGGCCGGGCCGGGCTGATCCTGGGCCTGTTTCTGACTTGGCCATCATCCTAAGCAGTGAAATAGAAAAGAGAGAAGGAGTTCGCAGACCGGAGGTGATCCTGGCACAGGGAAGGCGACAGCAGGTGTCCTCAAGGTCTTGGCTTTTCTGGCGATGCTACATTTTCCTTCTCCTGATCCCTGCTGACACAGTGACACCCGGAGACTCGTGGTGCCTGGAGCAAGACATTCGCAATGCAGAACCATCAACCTAAACAGGGCCGAGCCGCGAAAGGGATCCCTCCAGACTCCCTGACTCAACCTGGCATTTGTTACCTGGGAGGATTCCTGGCTCCTGGCCCCCTGGCCTGCAGCACCAACCTGAGGCAGGTGTGTTCTCTGTGCACTTGGCCCTCAGCAGGTGTTAGTCAGACAACTTGACTTTCTTTCTATTCCCTGAGCTGGAAGGGAGCTTAGAGGTCATGCATGTAACCCCTGACAAATAAATGAAAGCCCAGAGAAAGACAACAACCATCGAAAGCCATGGAGACGTTTATAGGAAAAGTCAAATGCAGACTGGGGTAGGAAGTGGATAATAAGAGGTCTGTCCAGAAAAAGTCCAGCGATTGTTAATGTATCAAGAACAGTTTGCGCAATATTGATGTAGCCTGGCAGCCAAGGAGAGTGGACCGGAATGTGCATGCGTGAACAATGATGACTTCACTGTACTGGTCAGAGAGGGCGGTAGATGCCATTGAGTGAGCATGTGTACCGTGTGGCCGTCGCATTCAAAACAATGAGTGAGTACAGCAATGAATCTGCATTAAATTTGGCATTAAGCTTGGACAATCCTCTGTGGAAATTGTTCAGATGATCCAGAAGGCCATAGCTGTGGGCAACCAGTGATTGGCAGCTTCATCACGATGTTTATCCACTCACGCATCAGGTCTCGTTGCAGAGTTTTTTGGTAAAACATCAAATCACCCAGGTGATTCAGCCCCACTATGGCCCTGTTTTGGTGCCCTGAAACTTCTGGCTTTTCCTAAAACTAAAATCATCTTTGAAAAGGAAGAGATTTCAGGTCTTCAGTAAGATTCAGGAAAATATGACAGGGCAGCTGATGGCAACTGGGAAAACTGTGTGAGGTCCCAAAGTGCCTACTTTGAAAGGGACTGAGGTGTAATTGTCCTATGTACAGTGTTTCTTATATCTTCTTCAATAAATGTCTCTGTTTTTCATATTATGTGGCTGGATTCCCTCTGGACAGACCTTGTGTGTGTGTGTGTGTGTGTGTGTGTGTGTGTACACACATACATACAGTGTTCTACCACTTTCAAGCTTACCAAGTTCTTTCACTTGCAGTCAGGAAAAATACTCAAAATAGCCTACCCTGTCAGGCATAGGTTCTGATGAGCCAGGACAGACACCAGCCTACAGCCCTGCAAACATGATTACCCTTGGCCCTCTCAATGACCTTGGGGCATGAGCCCTGTAGTATTCCCACCTCACAGAGGGGGAGATGGAGGCTCTGAAAGATTGACATGTAGCCCTGCTCATCATCATAGCTAATATTTGTGTTTGCTTGTTTGCAGGTTACAGAGTGGTTTAAGCAAAAGGAGAACTCTATGAGGGGGCCACTGGGGCATCTGGCAGACCCCCACGCAGGAACACACAGGGCCTCCTCCAGGCCTGGCTGCAAGAACTGGAAAGCCACCAAGAGCCGAGGCCAGCTGTCTCTGCACATCCGCCTCCTGCTTCTCCCCAGCAGGCCGCCCTCCTCTGTATCTCTGCAAGCTTCCCAGTCCCCTCACCTGTTTCACATTCTGACAGTGCGACTCCCAGTCCATTTCAAATCCCAGGTTCCAGAGGTTTCTGATTGGCTCAGCTTGGATCCCATGACCACTCCTGGTCCAATCCTCTTACTTCTTACCAACATTTAACAGTTCTTATTCATTCGTGTCACCTATTTACCTGTTGCTGTTTTTGCCGTTGATATGTTTTGCAGTATACACATAATGACAACTCACCCCTAAATGCACATCTCTAAAACTTAAAGGCACCATTCTACTTAGCCACAACACCATTATCGTACTCAACAAAAGTGACAATTCCTTGATGTAACCAAATACTCTGTCCATACCCAAATACATACAATGATTTCCCAAATATTTTTCAATGCTGGTTTTTTAAACTAGGATTCAATCGACATCTACACATTGTGTTTGGTTGTCTTGACCTTGACATCTCCTTTCCATTTCTACATCCCCATCTTCTCAACTGCTTTAACCTCTGTATCTGTAGCTGCATCTCCATTGTCGGTGCGGCTGCTCTCGTCATGGACGCAGATGAGAATACTCCTCGCCAGACCCGGCCAAAGGAAACCCAGGCTATTTGTGGATAAACTGCCGCAGCCTGGCCTCCTCCCCCCACTGGTAAGACGTGACTGACTATGCGTGAAATCTCTGGCCTTGGAAGAAAAACAAAGGATACCTATATGTGAGTCAGCCCGTGCAACAAGGACTATAGTCTGCCTATCTGTCTGTCTCTCTCTCTGTCCCCGCTCACCTTTCTTGTATAATTCAAAGAGGCAAGTTGGGGTGAAAGGAAGGACACAGGCAGACACCACCTCAACCCTGGCTCCATGACTGTGGAGCAGCGGGGCCTTGGGCAGGTCATTCACCTCTCGGAGCCTCAGTTCCTCTACCTGTGACGTGAGGATGGGGCCCATTTGCGGGGCTGCTGCGAGGAAGGAGTGGGCGCACCTGCACCACCTGCCCACCGCCGTGCTTTGTCTCCTTGTGAAGCTTGGCCCAGGAGCTCATACCTGGTTACCAAATCCAGTTTTGCTCCCTCCTGTAGACACACCCAAGGACATTTCCCAGCACCCCTCCCCCCGCACTGTTAGATGTGGCCGTGTGATCAAGTTTGGACTGCGGAATCTGAGAAAAGTGTGCTGTGTGAGCCACCTCCAGGTTCAGCCCAAAACATCTCTGTGCCTATGGGCCAGGGGCAACCCTTGAAGTGGCCTCGTGACACTGGCAAAGATCTCTGTGTATCCAGTCCCTGGATGACCATGTGGGGCAAAGTTCTTGCTGCCAGTAAAGATCGCCTGCTTTGGACTTTCCATGAGCAGGACACAAAGCTTTACGGTGATAACCGCCGTGGTCCTAGGGTTTGTCTTCTACAGCAGCTCCCATTGCTTTAGCCAACACAGAGCTCAATGTTCAAGATGAAGTCACCACTTAGAGGGAAAACCTGAACAGGACTGACTGAAACCACAGTGGCTTTTGGAAAACCGAATAAGGAACCATGCAACTGTTAAGGGAAACCCTTACATTTTAATAGCGTCTTTTATCAAATGTCTATGTGTTTTGATATTTTTTCCGCCTCTGAAACAATGCCAGGTGGGAATGGCATCTGACATTGCTGACAGCCAGGAGACAGCCGTGCGGTCTGTCGGTGCAAACAGCGGCACACACGACCGTGGTCGCAGCTCCCCATCTGTCGTCCTTTCCCCGGGAAGTCGGGCATCATTAGCACTGCAGGTGTTGGGTTTAATCAGCACTCACGAGGTCTTCAAAGAGACTCCATGCTGACTGGGTGCTGAAATGAAATGTCGTGTGCTAACGAGGCAAGGAAGCAGAGCAGCTTGATATAGGATAAGAGTCTGTGTCTAAATAAGACTGAAGAGAGCTCTTTCAATAGTCATCCAGTGAGAATTTTAAGTGACAGGAAAGCTTTGCGTCACGGTTTCCTATTTTTCAGAAATACATCCGTGATGGTGTGGGGCACAATGGATGGGTACCTTTGATTTGGTGAGATTATCAACATGTAGATATGTCAGTGATTTTTAACCAAGGAAGAAAGCCAGTGTAAATAATAATAATAATAATTTTTTTAAAAAAACATGCACTTCCTAAGAACCAAACAAGTGCCAAGTTATGTGCGTTAGTTGCATTACCTCACCGAATCATTGTAACAACTCTGTGAAGTGGTTATTCTTTTATAAATGATTGCAAATTGCCCTGCATAGGGTGCTACCAGACTGAGTAACAGGGAGGAGCATGACTCTGGTTGGGAAGGGGACCTTCCTAGGATGCAAGAAGACCTGAAAGAGAACAGTTGGCCATGTTAAGTGAGCACGTACCAGGTGGCAGGTTTGATTCTAATTATGCATCAACTCCATTCTCATAAAAGCCCCAAGAACACTATTACCAGTTCCACTTACAGATGAGGAAATCAAGACAGGGATAAAGGACTTGCTCCTAATAATTCGAGTCATGCAGCTAATGAGTGATAAAACCTGGGATGTGGAGCATGGCCCTCTGGGCACAGAGCCCGTGCCTCTTCCCCCTTCACTCTCCTCCCCAGTGACTAGAACAGAGAGGCAGCTACATCTTACCAATAAGGCAGCAGGAAGCGAAATGGTACAAGCACAGGCTCTGGGGCCAGACATCCGGAGCTCAAAACCAGGCTCTGCAACTGACCAGCAAGGGACTTGGCTCTTCATTTGTTGTATTAAATGAGTTAATACACATGTAGGGCTTATATCAGGACCAGAATATATAAGCCCCCAAATAGTATTACACAGTATTACTATCTTCATACAATGCCCACAAGAACTCCGAGAAAATAGCAACTCAGAGGTTTAGCAGCTTGTCTGAACCCACTCATTTAAGAAAGGAACAAGCATGCAAACCTAAGTCTGTCCACTCAGAAGCCCTTGCTTTTACTCCATGGAGCTGCCAATCAAAGATGAGTCCGGGGGTTGGGTCTGCATTCCTCCAGGTTTCCAAGAAAGGGGATTGCAAACCCAATGTGACAACCCATTTCAACCTCCAAATCCCACCCAACAGCAAGGCTCTGTCATTGCCGATCTGGATTTCATGTGTTTTATTTAATTTTTTGATCCTCACTTGATCATGTTTATTGATTTGAGAGGGAGAGAGAGAGAGATGGATATGAGAGAGAAAGGAGAAACATCAATTGGTTGCCTCCCATACGCACCTCGCCTGGGATCCAACCCACACCCTAGGTACGTGCCCTGATGTGAACGGAGCCCTCAACCGTTTGGTGTACAGGATGAGACTCCAGCCAGCTGAGCCACACCAGCAGGGCTCATCTGTTTTACTTCAAAGTCATTCCTCTTTGGGAAGCTGGAGGGAAGATGGAGACTCAGTAGTCAGTTTCTCCCTTTTGCATTTTTCACATGCCATACTTCACATTGACTCACCTGTGGAGAGAAGGCGGGGCCATTTCAGAGTCGGGCACAAAGCAGGTGTTCGGCAAGAAGGTGTTGTGTGGAGAACATATTGGAGGTTGCCAGAGGCAAGAGGTGGGGGCGAAGTGGGGAGGGGGGGTCAAAGGTACACACTTTCAGTTATAAAAAAACAGTAACTCATAGGATATAACACACAGCATGGTGATTACAGCTAATAATATCGTATTGGGTGTTTGAAAGTAGCTAAGAGAGTAAATCTTAAAAAGTCTCACCAGAAGAAAAAAAATGGTAACTATGCATGGTGATGAATTTTAAGACTTACTTTGGTGATCATTTTGCAACATACACAAATACCGAATCATGTTGTGTATTGAAAGCAGTATCATGTTATAGGCCAATCGCATCTCAGTTGCTGATTTTAGGAACTGTTACAGCCGTGTGCGGTATGAACCAGAGCACGGGAGGGCGAGTGCACATCCTCCAAGGTCTCTCCCGGATCAGGCGGACCCCCGCCACCCTGCCCCTGCCCACCCCACCTGCTTTTCTCTGACTCCCATTTCTTAACCCCAGTGTTTCTCAAATAAGGGTGTTGCGAGGGGCTGCTGAGGATGCTGTGACATTGAAGTGGTCTTGGTGTGTGATGACACCCTGGGTTTCTTCATTCCCCATTCCCTTGGGCAAGTGTTTGAGCAACAGGGTAGAGTGGAGGGGTGTGTGTGTGCCGGGGAGGGGCTGAGAGGTTGCGGGTGGGCAGATGGATGATGTGTGCCTGGAGTCCTCATACCTATCCTAACTGTCAATCAAGGCGGCAGGTGTTAGCTGCCGCGAAGGCTGGGAGCCCTGCTGGACATTCACCATCAAGAGAGCAGACCCGGCCTTTGGCCACAAATTGTGGAAACCTGTCTCAAACGAGCACAAGGGAAAAGAAAGGCATGCATCACTCACAGAACTATTCAGGGGTGTACTGGTTTCATGTCTGGATCCTAACACTCAAGTAAGGTCTCAACTTTCCTCTTCACCCCTCTCCCTGCCCCGTTTCCTTCTCTCGGTGTTTGCTCGAACTGTCTCCTCAGAAGACAGGCGTTCTCCAAGCAATGGCTGCTGACCACTCTCCGTGGATCCCCTTCCAGCCACAGAGAGCTCTGACCACCATGACTGTTAAAGTTGGGGGCAGGGGAAAGACTTGTGGGGGAGGAAGCTGGGGCTGTTCCCTTTCGATGAAAAAATCAACAGCTTTCTCAGAAGCCCAGAGCAGACTTCCCCTTCTGTCTTACTGACAACAGTGGGGCCCCAAGGATAACCCTGGCTACAAGGGAGGCTGGGAAGATGGGAAACAGAGCTGCTGTTGGCTTAAATGTATCATGGTCCATTGTCTGGAGTGGGCCTGTGGTCACCCTGAGCAAAACTGGGGTTTCTTATGTAAGGAAAGAGAGAGAGAGTACATTGGGTAGGGAACAAATGGTGTTACCATAAGGATGTGTTATGAAGCCACCTCACCAGATCACAGAATAAAAACAGGAAGGAGAGCCCTGGTTGGTGTGGCTCAGTTGGTTGGAGCACTGTCCTGTAACCCGAAGGCTGCAGGTTCAATTCCCCATCAGGGCACATACCTAGGTTGTGGGTTTGATCCCTGGTCTGGGCATGTATGGGAGGCAACAAATCAATGTTTCTCTCTCACACCCATGTTTGTCTCTGTCTCTCCCTTCTTCTCTAAAAGCAGTGAAAAAAAAATGTTCTCTGGTGAGGGTTAGAAAAAAAAAACCAAGGAGGAGAAGTTTTGCAAAGCAGTGGAAGTGCAGATACAACTAATGGCCCCGCAATAGAATCGGGAAGCAAGCAGGTGAAATTCAGGAGAGGTGAATCAGGGAGGTGGGCGTGGCCCGAAAGGCAAGGACCCACCAACTGGGAGCAGCACCTGTCAGCACCTTCCCTGGAACACTCGGTTCTTTTCTAAGGACATTCTGGAGCAGAAGTTCAAGGAATACAGAGAGTCTTGGTGAGCAAGGAGCAAGCGAGAGGCCTTCTCACCACCAAGAGCCTGAGTCCCTCCTACTCAACCGAAGCAACAGAGCTCCGACCCAAGGAGAAACACACCGCAAAACCTTCACTGGCTTCCCGCCACTTTGAGCTCAAGTCCAGCTGCCCAGTCTGGCCCCACTGTCCCCTCCAGCTCCACCTCTCACTGTCACTCTCCCATCCTCTCGTCCCAGCTGCCTAAATCCAGCCTGTACTCCCCCGGCTCCAGGGTTTTGCTTCCTCTGTCCTCTCTGCCCTCGCCTAGCTCTGCCCTCTCTCAGCCTCCATTTCCTGATCCATAAAAAGGGAAGTGCCTCAGTTCGTAGGTGGTGTGAGAGTTATGGAAATGAAATAAAACTTGTGAAGTGCTTAGAATACCACCTGGCACACAGTAAGTGCTCAGTACGTGTCGGCTGTCGCCTTCATTAACCCCCATTTTGAGATCTGAACAAACTTGGTACACACATTTACCCCTTCCTTCCGTGCTGTGTGTGTGAATGAACACGTCCAGAGGGTGAGCGCCGTGAAGTCCCGGGGGACGTGTGTGGCTGACCTCTGCTTCGTTCTCCATTGCAGTGGCACGCCAAGCACACAGCCATCCCTGAACAGTTCACCCGAGATGACGGACGGACAGCCTGACCAGGGACACGCAGTGTCCATCCAGGACTTGCTGGAGGGTGCAGGGCTAGCTTGGGAAAGTCGACCTCCAGGGCTGTTCCCTCTTCTGCTGGCTGTGGGGTCCTACCAGGAAATGGAGCCCACCCACAATTTCCCAACAGACCTGTTGGGAAAGTCAGGTGGATTCACGCACCACCCGTGTGGAGTTAAGGCCCGTCACCAGACCTTGCCTCCAAAAAGCAGGAACCTGCCAGTATGAGGAGGGGAAGCCTAAGTGCCTCTCTTCAAGGCCCATCAGCAGTGACTCAGCAGGAAGTCATCCAAGGCCTGAGTCACTCCCGCCCCTACCACCACACCCAGGGTTTTCCTCCAGGGCTGGGAAGCCTGCTTAGAGCTCGAGGTGCAAACCCTCTGTCTCCGGGTCTACCCGGGCCAATGAAGTCATTTCTTGAACATAACAGCACTTTAGAGCAGGAACTCTGGGGCCAGACTGCCTGCCTCTTCTTTAACCTGGAGCGAGTTTCTTAGGGTCTCTGGTCACAGTTTGCCCATCTGTAAATGGGAATAATAGCAGTACCTCCCTCACAGGAGGGAAAGTGCTTAGGACCATGCATGGTATGTTGATAGGGCTTCTCTAACAGGCCAGGCCTGGTCCCACCTCAGGGCCTTTGCATATGCTGTTTTCTCTTCCTAGAATGTTTCTGCCCCAGGTGGCCAACTCCCACACTTAATTCAGATCTTTACTAAATTTCATTTTCCTGATGAAGCCTTCAACAGCCACCTCATTTCTATAACCTTTCTCCCCCCCCCAACACTTTTACTCCCTCCCCCACTTTTTCTCCTTAGTACTTATCATTATCTAATAGATTATGTATTTTAATCACGAGTCTTCTCTATTGTCTCTCTCCCTCCACCCCCACTGGAATTCAAGCTCCATTTTTGTCTGCCTCCTTCACTGCTGTACTCCCTAGGCCCAGAGAAGTGCTGACACATAGCAGCTCTCAATAAACACGTGTGGAATGAATGGAAATGAATGTCAGCTTATTTAACATTATTTATCACCAGTTATCATTGTCATCAATAAAGATCACCAGTAAGGATCACCATGATTATTCATTCCATTGGAGTGAGAATCAGAAAAAGGTTCAAAGTTATAAACCACAACACAGTCAGCAAATCTGCCTTTCGTTCATTAGCACTTGAATAAACAGATCCTCGAAGCTTGGAGACCTCTGTTGGGGTGGAAAACTCCTGCCTTAGCCACAGGGGCTGGGCAGATGGCAGACACAGAAATGTGTGAATCAGATGGGCCACTAGGGAGTGGTGAGAACCAAGGGATTTGAAATGCAATCCCCACCTAAAGGCATTTAAATTCAAATTAAAAGATAATCTCTCCAGGCAAACATCTCTCTAACCTGCGTTTCCCTGACTCCAGACTCTAAGTGCAAATTTATCACCCACTCGATATTCTGACTTTAAAATGTCCACATACTAATATGACTCAGAACCTCCTATTCTCCCATCACCCTGACCTCCCTCTGGGGTGGTTGGGGGGGCAGCCTTCACAGGGCCATCAGTCAGTTCTGATCTCAGCTGCCCCATTTGGGGCTGCTTTGCCATCCTGCGAACTCCCCAAAGTTCAGCTGAGAGCAGCTGACCAGCCAGTCAGGAGGGCCCACGGAACCTTCCTGGTCTCCAAGACTGGATCTCCAATAACCTCCCAAGGAGGCACTGCCCCCCTCCGGGAAGATTATTTCTCCCCAGCTCCACAAGGGTCTGTGAAAAAGACACCAGTTCGCATCATGAAAGAGAACTTCCGGTAAAGTCGGCATCTGTGACTCCACCCTCCTCCCGAAGGACAATGGGTGGGGACTTTGCCTCATGTTTGAATAAAGGCCCATCTTGGTGAACTTCCCAAACAAAGGGAGACAGGCCAAAAAGTTGGGAGCCTTTAACTCCTGGAAACAAAGATGGCCAGCATCCCTCCCCACACCCCCCCACACAGATTTTCTTATTAAAATAGTGGAAGAAATTGAGTCCCCCTGTCCCACACCTCCGATGTAGATGGGGAGGAGCCTAGACAGGTTTCACTTCCAAGCTGCTCTGGCTGTGGAAACTCCAAGTTCCTTGAGCCTCTGCTTTCTCATCTGTGAAATGGGAAGAAAAATCCAGTGACCTGATTGGATACTGGGAAGAAGAAATGTGAGCCACACCTACTCCTGATTTAGCTCCTCCCCCAAGCTTTAGTTTGTTGGACCCAGTACAAGACACACACACACACACACACACACACACACACACACACACACCCCAGCTTCCCAGCACCTGCTATTGCCATTGACACTGTTATTCAGGTTCAGCCCACGAAGGTGGAGCCAAGACAACGGCCCACCCATCACCCAGCCCTTGGCACCCACCACCGGCCTGCTTCCCAAAGCAAAGCACTTGGAAACGCAGACCCGATGGAAGCACAGACCCTGTTCTGTGCAGCATAAGCAGAGTCACAGCTCAGCAGTGACTTCAGCATCACCCACCAGCTCACGGTTGCTCCCTGCATTGGCCCCATACTCCCACCCGCCATGCCGTGCCCCTGGGATAATCATCTCTATAGACGCCTTACAAGACAACTGCTCATTGAGAAACACAGGAGTGGATTCCTTCAGGGAATTTCTATGGAAACAGAACCCTGCAAAGACATCATGGGCAGTACTGCCCAACCCCTTTTCTCTGAGACCCGCGGTGCCTGGGCCTGAGCCCAGTGGTAGCATTTCAGGCCCAGGGTCCAGCATCCGTTTGCTTGTCTGTCCTGCACTGACCTGCCAGGGCCTGGAGGGCTGGGATGAAGCTCCTGGGAGGGCGGAATAAATACCGCGTGGCTGTAAATCTGAATGAAAGCCACCCAGAGAGGTTTGCTCTTGCATCCCCACCCCTCCCTCCCTAGGAGAAAGACGGGATTAGGGGTGGGGGGCTTCCAGACTTCCTTCTCATTCCTTCTGTCCATGGGGTCTTGTAAACTGGACACTAAGGCCTCTGTAGGCCCCCAGGTTCTCCCTGTCTCTCTTTGTCATTGACTCCACAGCCTTTGACTCTGAACCTGAAATGGCTCAGAAGGTAGTGAAAGAGCCAGATGTCCCGAGGCTGCCCTGGAGTGTGTTTGCAGCTGACCTGCTGCCATATAACCTCAGGTGAGTACCTTGGGCACGTCTCTAACCCTGTTTTCTAATCTTCAAAGACAGGGAACGGCATCTATTTCACCCACGTACTGGATGTCGGTCGACTTTTGTATTGCTAACTTATCTGCTCAGTGATGGCCTATACAATTTCCAGATGCCTTCTGGGAAACTGTGGGGGTGCTCTGTCAGCAGGGCCCTCCATTCGCCACTGATGAAAATAATACTATGAAGACATAATTTGCTTGGGGAAGAAAGGCGCCAGTCTCTCAAGGGAGAAAGGCCCCAAGTCCTTGCCTCAAAGGCCTTTTATTGGGTTCGTAACACACAGGGATACAGGTAAAGCTCATCAATCAGTGTCAGGCAAGGATCAAACAATAGATAGCATCTCAAAGAAATCTGAGGGCTTAATCTGTGTCAGTGTCTGTCAGGTAAGGGGGTTGCAAAAACTTTAGGAGACATACTCATTTCCTGCCCGGATCCTGCCCAGATCCATCAGCAAAGCAGATTTCACAGGATTTTA
>PVKM010008489.1:0-25805 GCA_004027735.1 Carollia perspicillata
AGTCTCTAAAATGTTTTGTCTTATAGAATATGCTTAATTAGATTTATTATGGGCAATTAAGGTTAAACATTTGCTTGAAGAATTTCATATAATACACAGAATTAGAATTCACTGCATGGTAAGCAAAAACTATGTATTTATAACATCTCAGTGAATTATTGTAGTTAAAAGGAATCAGTAAGCATGATTTTATACGTTGGCCTTTTATCCAGTTCCAGTCACTTTAGGTTTTAAAATTTCTTAATGTATGACAACTTTTTTAATGTTTAGTTTATAAAATTTTTCCTAAAAGTAGGCATAATTGTGGTAGGAGTAATATTCAAGCACTTGCCATGAATGCAACAGTGGACTGTACACTTGAATATAGTACACTTGAAATTCTTGTATATTCATGAAATAAAAGTGGATCTCTGTGTGTATGTGTTTCTAGAAGCAATGGAAAAACAAATATGCCATAAATGAAAGTCAGAGGCCACCAGATCGTTCAAAAATGACTATGAGAGACTTCATATACTACCTGCCAGATAGGAATCCAATGACGTAAGTAAATTTTGTTTTACTTTGTTTCAGTGTGTAGTGGTTTAAGTATCATCTGTACAGTTTTATGTTTTTCAAAAGCGTATTGACAAAATGTATAGCACATCTGATGTCCTTTTTAAAGAAAAAATCCTCACCTGAGGATGTGTTTTTAGAGAGGAAGGGGAAAAGGGAGAGAGAGAGCAAGAAAGGGAGAGAGAGCCTTTGCTGGTGTAGCTCAGTGGATTGAGCACAGGCCTGTGAAGCAGATGGTGGCCGGTTCCATTCCCAATCAGGGCACATGCCTGGGTTGCAGGCCAGGTCCCTAGTGGGGGACACATGAGAGGCAACCACATGTTGATGTTTCTCTCCCACTCTTTCTCCTTCCCGTCCCCTCTCTCTAAAAATAAATAAATAAAATATTTTAAAAAAGGGAGAGAGAAAAACATCAAAGTGAGAGAAGCATAGGTTGTTTTCTGTGTGCACCCCGACCAGGGGAATGAACTGCAACCTAGGTATGTACCCTGATTGGGAATTGAAACTGCAACCTTTCTGTGCACGGGACGACATTCCAACGAAGTGAGCCACCTGGCAAGGGCCCTGATGTCCTCTTAAATGGAATTTACAACAAGTATCAGTTGTATTTCAAGTAACTGCTTTCTAGGCATAGTAAATGATCCCATTTACCTCTAAGATTAAAAATAATTTCTGCCCCGGCTGGTGTGGCTCAGTTGGTTGGGCGTCTTCTCAAAACCCGAAAGGTTGCCAGTTACTACTCACAGTCAGGGCATATGCCTAGGGTACAGGTTCAGTCCCTGGATGGGGCACATTTGGAGGCAACCGATGGATGTTTCTCACTCACATCGATGTTTCTCTCCCTCTCTTTCTCCTTCCCTTCCCTTCTCTCTAAAATAAAAATTAAAAAATTAGCCCTGGCTGTTGTAGCTCAGTGGATTGAGTGTGGGCTACGAAACAAAGGGTCACCAGTTCTGTTCCCAGTCAAGGCACATGCCTGGGTTGCGGACCAGGTCCCCAGTGGGGGCCATGTGAGAGGCAACTGCACGTTGATGTTTCTCTTCCTCTCTTTCTCCTTCCCTTCCCCTCTCTCTAAAAATAAATTTAAAAATCTTTTAAAAAGAGTTAAAAAATTAAAAACAGTAAGTTTCCTTCATAATATTATTAAGATATAATAAAGCTGAACAACTTTTCTGTAATTATGATTGTGCTTTCTATTTCTTGTACACTATAACCTTATCGAAAATTGTGGTCTAATTTTAATGCCCTATTTCTTAATTAAATGGGGTAACATTTGATTAACAAATCCTCCAAGAACAATGCTTCTTTAATCAAGGTTAGCCTGAGGAGGCAGAGGGGTTATGATAAATCTCATTGTTGTGTTGTTGATGGCTGTAGGATTAGTGGCATAATTTCATATAGCCTTTTTCAGATTCACTAGGTCTTTGGCCTAGCGATTTTTACCCAGCGTGTCACAATAACTTTTATTTTTATTTTTTAAAAGATGTTATTTATTTATTTTTAGAGTGGGGAAGGGAGAAAGAGAGGGGGAGAAACATCGATGTGTGGTTGCCTCTTTCATGCCCCCTATTGGGGACCTGGTCTGCAACCCAGGCATGTGCCCTGACAGCAAATTGAACTGGTGACCTGTTGGTTTGCAGGCTGGCACTCAGTCCACTGAGCCACACCAGCCAGGGCACAATAATTTTTAAAATGTAAAATATCTGACTTGTTCGTTAGGGGCACTGAACTCTTTTCACTTAGGATTGTCAAGTAAAAAATTACAACAGGCAACACAACAATACCTGTCTGGTATGAATGAATCAAATTATATCTATTTTTTTTTTTGGTAAGATTGGCAAAAAATATATTTTTCAGTGTGCCACAGAATTTTAGTATTAGTTTATGTTTGCCATGAGATGAAAAAGATTGAAAATCACTGGCCTAGTTGAAGGCAGGGCCCGACACCTAAGTTTTGAGTTGTTTGACAAGCTACTAGTTTGCTTCCTGCTTGGGACTGGGGGCTTTCCTTCACTAAGGAATTAGAAGGTAAGAGAGTTTGCTTCTTTGGCCCTAATGGATTATTTATACTTGTCGATAGAAGTATTTGAAAAATTGACTGTTGGGGGCACACCGTTATTAATAGTAGCTTTATGGTATACCATTAAAAAATGCAAGTTAAAGTAATTTACTTCATGCCTATAGATAGAATTGACAAGATGTAAATTAATTATTTATTAAGAAATGTTCTGTTATTTGCGTTAAATAGGTATTCACTGGAGCAAGAAAAGAAAACTGAAAAATCATTGACACCAGTCCAGACAAGAGAGTAAGCATCTCATTTTATTCTTTTTTTAAATATATTCTGGTATGGATACATTAAAAAATGATATTGAATGATAATTCCTCTTATAGTCAAATTACATGTGATAGGTAATAGGAATATTTCAGCAGAATTTCTAACAAGAATAAAGTTACTGCCTGATGTTAATAAGAAAGCTCCATACTGTTTGTGTATTACATAGATAAATAGCCATTGTTACAATTTTAAATTAAAGCTTTTAAAATTAAAAGGGGTTTTGTTTTGCTTTAGAATAATAATATATTTACATGGTACAGAATTCAAAAGGAACAAAAGTATGCTGAGAAAAGTCTTCCAGCTCTGTTTTTCTGACACCTAGTTCCTGTCCCTGGAGGGAGAATGTTACCAATTTTTTAATGTATCATTCCAATTCTAGCCTACATATATTCAGGCAAGCATGTATATATATAATTTTTTCTTTCCTTTCCCTTTTTTCCTCTTTCCCCCTTTCTTTCCCTTTTGTTTTCTTTTAGCAGTTTGTGTATGCTATCCTGAATAGGTGTAGTTGCGATGCCATTAGTGAGTCTTTTTTGTACAAGCTCCCTGTTGCCTTTCACATTTCACTGACACATTAGTTTGCTACAAAGAAAGTTCTCCAAGAGATCTCGTAGAAGTTAATGTAGCCTTGTCATGGTGGAGGATTGTGGAAAGTTAGCAAAAACACTGGGATTTTCTGGATGGTACTTCAAGTCTTATTAAGTAATGATACTGTTTTGCTTAGAATCCACACTATTTTAAAGCAGAACTCTCAAGCTTTACAAAGGTTATGTTTTTATAGATTTATAGGTATATTTGCCTTAGTAAAACCTTAAGGAGACAATGTAATTAAATGGAGGCTGTATGGGATATGGAGTGGTTATTTGGAAAACTATGTTTGGCTTCTTGTCCTAGCCTTATTGTTTGTATAATCTAGAGCAAAAGTTGCTTATTCCAAGCCTCAAATGGGTATCAAAATACCCCCGAGGGTTGTTCTGAGAGTTAATAAAATGATTTTAAAACTAATGCTATATAACTATAAGGGTTATTTTTTTACTACTACAATACACAGGTGATTTACTTTGATTATTGAGATAGAGAAGATGAGCATTTATTTCTCTTTATTTTCAGAGAGAGTAAGGCTTTTATTAAATGCTACCAGATAAAATTTGAGGAAATGTTATAACCATGTCCTTAACAGCACATAGTGTTTTCTTTTATTTATTGATTTTGGAGAAAGAGACATTGATTTAATATTCTTTTAATTTATTGATTTGAGAGAGAGAGTGATTTGTTGTTCGCCCTTCTACGCATTTATTGGCTGATTCCTGTATGTACCCTAACCGGGTATTGAACCTGCAACCTTGTCTTATCAGTATGATGCTCTAACCAACTGAGCTACTAGGCCAGGGCAATACATAGTATTTTTAGTTAGGTTATAGGAAAAGTTGGAAATAACTAGGAGGTTGAATTTCCAAAAATTTATTTTGGAAGTTCAGAAATCCTTCTCATGGATATATGAATTAACCTGTGTTTACCTTTGGTAGGCAAGAAGATAAGAGTACTCCTGATGATGAAGATAATGAAGAGCTAGAAGAAGAGATGGATGATGGGCCATTGCTGGTTCCCCGAGTAAAAGTGGCGGAAGATGGTTCTATAATTTTAGATGAAGAAAGGTAAGTTACAAAAAAGAGAGAGATTGTGGTTTCATAACAGAACAGATTGACTGAGTTTCTCTGTGTGTCATTGTTACTTAGACTCTGATATTTATATGTGCATAATGGATGTTATAAATAGAAAGGTATATTAGATTTATTTATAATTTTTAGCAGTTTTTATTTTTTAAACTTTTTAAAAATTGAATTTAGAGAGAAAGAGGGAAGGGGAGGAGAGAGGGACGGAGACATCAATATATTGTTTCACTTATTTATGCATTCATTGATTGATTCTTGTATGTGCCCTGACTGGGGATCAGACCCTCAACCTTGGTGTATTGGGATGATGACCTAACTAACAGCTGCCTGGTCTGGGCTATAATTTTTAGCAGTTTTTATAATTTTGTATTTGTATGAGAAGATGGTACTGCTGTCCTATGATCCATTAACCTACCATCATCGTTTTGCCTACTTTATTGGTAGTTGGGATGAGCTCCTGAGCTAATCATATGCTGTCCTCCTCTGAGAAAGATTTCAAAGATTGACTCAGTCTTGAAGCCAGTATTCCAGTTTTCATATTATTAACTGATACCATATTCTGGTGTATGATAGTAATAATGAAAATGCAATGAAACACAGGTTTAAGATATTTTGTATTTTTGTTATGATGAGGTTTAATTCAGGTTCTGGTTTAATTTCTCAGTTATAACATTGAATTTCTCATATTTGGCATTGTGGAATTTAGTTGTTTTTCCAAAGTGTATTTTTTTTAAAAAGTAAATGACTTTTAGTAAGTAAATAAAAAAGATGGATAGAAAGTCTTCTGACAGTTTAATTAGTAAAAAATCATTTTATACCCTATAAGTTTACATAAGTGTAATTTAACGTAAATGTAATACTCTTAATAATAATTGTGTTTACATGTTGTTTTTTCCATTATTTTTGTGATGATTTTGCAGTCATTAAATAAGTAATTAAAAGCATATTTAACTGCTTTTTGTGCAGGAATGTAAAACACAAGTAAAGAATGCTTATTTTTCTCAATATCCTGTGTTCAGTCTGGCATGATAAGATAGTATGTATTAAATATAGTAGACATGCAGAAGTCAATATAACAAGTAATTTTTTAGGTGGCCCAAAGATATTTTCTAAATTTTATATTGCTTTTAAGGATTTTAAAAAAGCTCTGACTGATGTGGCTCAGTGGATTGAGTGCTAGCCTGTGAACCAAAGCATTGCTGGTTTGATTCCCAGTCAGGGCACATGCCTGGGTTCCAGGTCAAGTCTCCAGTAGGGGGTGTGTCAGAGGCAACCATACATCGATGTTTCTCTCCCTCTCTTTAAAAAATATATTTTATTAATTATGCTATTACAATTGTACTGTTTTTTTTCTCCCCTTTATTCCCCTTCACTTTACACCTACCTCTCACCAGCATCCTTCTCCATACTTAGTTCATGTCCATGGGTTGTACATACAAGTTCTTTGGCTTCTACATTTCCTGTACTATTCTTGCCTTCCCACTGTCTATTTTCTACCTACCATTTATGCTACTTATTCTTTGAACTTTTTCCCCCTCTCCCCCGCTCCCACTCCCCTGCTGATAACCCTCCATGTGATCTCAATTTTTGTGATTCTGTTCCTGTTCTAAATGCTTAATTTTTTTTTGTCTTTTTTTTAAGGTTCAGTTGTTGAGAATTGTGTTTGTTGTCATTTTACTGTTTATAGTTTTTGAACTTCTTCTTAGATAAGTCTCTTTAACATTTCATATAATAAGGACTTGGTGATGAAGAACTCCTTTAACTTGACCTTATCTGAGAAGCACTTTATCTGCCTTCCCATTCTAATCTTGGATGTAGGCCCTTGCCTTTCATGACTGCTAGTACTTCTTTCCAGCCCCTTCTTGCCTGCAAGGTTTTCTTTGAGAAATCAGTTTATAGTCTTATGGGAACTCCTTTGTAGGTACCTTATTTTTCGGACTATAAGATGGACTTCCCCGCAATTTGAAAGGGAAAGAGGGTGTGTCTTACAGTCTGAATGTAGCTTACCTGGCTTGCTGAGTGTGGGGAGGCGGTGGTGGAGCGGGGTCACAGGTTATTAAATGTTTTGTCACATTTTTTTTGCTTCAAAAATTTTTTCCCTGTTTTCCTCCTCTAAAACCTAGGTGCGTCTTATGGTTCAGTGCATTGTATAGTCCTAACACTACAGTAACTGTATCCTTTCCTGTTGCTGCTTTTAAGATTCTCTCCTTGTTAATCTTGGGTAATGGAATTAAGATGTGTCTTGGTGTGTGCTTCTTGGGGTCCAACTTCTTTGGGACTCTCTGAGCTTCCTGGACTTCCTGGAAGTCGATTTCCTTTGCCAGATTGGGGAAGTTCTCCTTCATCATTTTTTCAAATAAGTTTTTAGTTTCTAGGTCTTCCTCTTCTTCTGGCATCCCTGTGATTTGGATATTGGAACACGTAAAGTTGTCCTGGAGGTTCCTAAGTCTCTCCTTGCTTTTTTGAATTCTTGTTTCTTCACTCTGTTTTGGTTGATTGTTTATTTCTTTCTTCTGGTCCAAACCATTGATTTGAGTCCCGATTTCCTTCCTGTCACTCTTGGTTCTCTGTACATTTTCTTTTATTTCACTTTTCATAGTTTTCACCTTTTCCTCTATTTTGCAACCATGTTCAACTAATTCTGTGAGCATCCTGATTATCAGTGTTTTGAACTGTGCATCTGATAGGTTGGTTATCCCTTCGTTGCTTAGTTCTATTTTTGGAGCTTTGATTTGTTCTTTCATTTGGGCCATATTTTTTTGTCTGGTTGTACTTGTTACATAGTAAAGGGTGGAGTCTTAGATATTTGCCAGGGCGGGGCAAACTACTTTATTGTGTTGTGGTGTTGTATATGGGAGTGGGGTCTGAGAGGGAACAATGCTGCTTGCTCGGCTCTCGCCAACTTTCACTCACTTCCCATGCTTTCCACAAGCAAATTGGGCCCTTCTGGTGCTGATTCCTGGGTGGGTGGGTTTGTGTACATTCTAGGACCCTGTGGGTCTCTCCAGTGAATTCTGCTGTGAGGCTGGGAGTTTCTCCCACCGCCTCAACCCCCCACAGGTTTTTATAGTCAGTGGTTTTGAGGCTTTCTTTTCCTGGGCTGGAACCCTGGGTTGCATGGTCTGTCTTGCTCCCCAGTTGTTCCTCCTGGTTTCTTTCTCTGCATGCAAATAATGGACCTCCTGGTCCCACCAGCCACCACTTTGCCTTGTGTTCTATTCACCCTGGCTGCCTGTTTTCACCCCTCCTACCTGTGTGAATGAATGTTTCTTCTTTAACTCTTTGATTGTCGGACTTCCATACAACTTGATTTTCTGTCACTTCTGGTTATTTTTTATTTTTAAATTTGTTGTTGTCCTTGTTTTGGTTGTGCAAGGAGGCAAAGTGTATCTACCTATGCCTCCATCTTGGTCAGAAGTCCTCTTTCCCTCTCTTTCTCTTTCTCTTCCCCCCTCTCTAAAAATAAATAAAATCTTAAATAAAGTTGGCATTTATTTTTACTCCCTGGCAATCACATTTTTTTATATATTGATTTTGGGGAGAGAGAGAGAGACATTGATTTGTTGTTCCACTTATTTATGCATTCATTGGACTTGTACGTACTTGATGGGGATTGAGCCCACAACCCTGGTGTATCGGTTCGATGCTCTAACCAACTGAGCTACCTGGCTAGGGCCCCTGGAAATCACAGTTTAAGTGAAAATTAGATTCTTAGAAAATATGCACACCTTAAATATATATTGTACTTTTGATGTGACTCTGCCATGTTAAATTTCAAAATGTCATTATACAAGTATCGTTTACTTGTTTTTAGTATTTTAAGTAGATCTATTTAAAAATGTGTTTCTTTCAGTTTGACTGTAGAAGTTTTAAGGACCAAAGGTCCCTGTGTTGTTGAGGAAAATGACCCCATATTTGAGCGTGGTTCTACAACTACATATTCCAGTTTCAGGAAAAACTACTACTCTAAACCATGGTCAAATAAAGGTAACTAATTTTCATTTTAAATTGTGTAGGTCATTTATTTGAAATGAAGTGGATTATTTTCTCTGGTTCTGAATTAAACCACGTCTCCCTTAAGTAAATAAAATGGAAACTACCATGTTGTCTCTCTCAAGCTAATTTTATTGACACCTCCCCTTTGCTCTCCCCCATCCCTCATGAAACTGTGACTATGACTTAGAAAGATTTTTAGGAATTAGCATTATGGTCAGTCATTTTGGGTAGAATGTTTTTCTGTGTCAAATCACTGAACAAAAAAATAATGTTTTAGTGGAGAATTAACACTATTTTTAATGCTTATAATAATGTTTTATCTCAGGTAGTATTGCATAATAAACATTTTAAAACTAAAAATTACGCTGTTAAAAAAGTATATAATACCTATTGCATGCTCTTGCTTATTGCTTTTTATTGTAGAAATAATACTGTCTGCTTTGGGGAAAAAGTACAAACACAACAAAATAATGTAGAGGGAAAAGATTGTATACTTCCCTTCTCTGACTACTTCAGTCCTGTTCTCTTGAGGCTGCTTCTGTCAACAGTTTCTTATGTATGTTCCTAGCTACTTTCTCTCACATACTACTAAGTACATCTTGGTTGCTTATATAATGGTAGTACTGTGTTGGCTGGGGCTGACTTTTGAGACCAGATAGGTAGAATGTCTTTTTTAAAAAAAATTCCAACTGCTTTGGTATGAGCATGCAAATTTCTTATACCATGTTTTTGTATAAAAGTTTAAAGATGTTTTAAAATTTTTTAAATGTGTTGATTTGAGAGAGAAAGAGACACATTGATTTGTTGTTTCACGTATTTATGTGTTCATTGGTTGATACTTGTATGTGTCTTGACTGGGGATCGAACCTGCAACCTTGGTGTATGGGGATGATGCCCTAACTAATGGAGCCACCTGACTAGGGCTTAAAAAAGATGTTTTTAGATCCATGAGGTTCTTTACAACAAAACTGAATTATGTCTATAATTTTGTATGTAGACATTTCTCTGACTAAAGATTTACTGACCTATAATAAACTACTAAGTATTGTCAAATTTATTTTAATTCGCACTATATACTCAGGTAAGATTCTTTTCCTCTGAAATATTAAGAAAAGTAAATTTGGCTTTGTTTAAATCTCTTATTTTTACAGAAACAGATATGTTCTTTTTAGCCATCAGCATGGTAGGAACTGACTTTTCTATGATTGGACAGCTTTTTCCTCACAGAGCAAGGATAGAGATTAAGGTAAAGTAAACCCATTACATTTGTTGATTGGAAAGAGACTAAAAATTACTAACATTTTCTTAACCTTTGATTTAAATCTCAGTCCATCCATTTTTACTATTACGTTTTTTGTAAACCTGTTTCTTTTTACAGCTCAAAAAGTAATATTTCTAAATTCCATATGAATACAGTTTCCTTAACTTTAGTATTACACGAAGGGAGACACCAAAAAACCCCAGAATTACTTTCTGGAGGGTAGGTCCCTTGTAGTACAATCTTCTCTGCTGAAGTGTTCTAGGAATCCCATCTGTACCAGTGTACTAGCTGGCATTGTTGTGAGAGGCTGCGTTCGGCTTCAGTAAATTTTTTTGAAGATTCTTTCATTGCGTTTGCCCATTTCATAATGGGTGATTTATGAGCGCACCTGCCCACACTGCGCTGAGTGTTCAGCAGTTTTTGACCAAAAATGTCATGACCCTGATGCCCCACCCTCGTTCACCCAGTCTTGCCCTGAAAGACTTTTTTGTTTCTCTGGGTGAAAAAAGTCCTCAAAGGGAAACGTTTTGCTGATGTGGAAGAGGAGCAATGAATAGCGGCAGGAGCACTAAAAGGCATCAAAAGTGACGAGTTCAGGAACTGTTTTGAGCAGTGGAAAAATCATCTATAGGTGTATTGCATTAAATGGAGAATATTTTGAATGTGAGTGAAGTTTAAACGTGAAAATAAATATATAATTTTTTATAAATAAATAACATTTTTGAATCCTCCATAGTATTTTTTAATTTATATCTTGTCCCCTTCTAAAATGTCTTTGAGGGAGTACCACGAAAGCCACTGAAACTAAGATAAAAGAAGAATTAGATAATGAAGAGAGAGGATAAATGTACTAGAATATTTGGGTTAATTGTAGCTTTTTGCTCACAAAATGTATTTCCTATGAAGGCATGAAGAGAAGCATGTTGAATTACATAGTTATCATTATCTGAACTAACCATTGCTTGCTTCTTTTTATTTTTTTAAAGCTTTTATTTATTTATTTTAGACAGGGGAAGGGAGGGAGAAAGAGAAGGAGAGAAACATCAATGTGTGGTTGCCTCTTGCGCACCCCCTACTGGGGACCTGACCTGGCCTGTAGCTCAGGCATATGCCCTGACTGAGAATCAAACCGGTGACCCATTAGTTTGCAGGCTGGTACTCAATCCACTGAGCCACACCAGACAGGGCTAACCATTGCTTTCTTAGGCCACCTTAACTATGGGGCAACCAGTGACATTTTCAACAACAGCAGTGATTTCAATTAGTGCTTTAATATCCTTAAAAGGATGAGCTTTCTCTATTTATAGTTCTTTTTGTTGGGGAACTTTATTACAGGTTTCCTGGGTTGGAGTGCATTTGAGTGCATACTCTGTTGCTATAGTGCATTTCTACATTGTAGTGAGATCTTTATCCAACTCTGGGCTTTTTCCTTCATTAGTTAAATGGACCATTATGAAAGATTTTTTTTTCCTGGTGGGCTAGGCATAGATTGATCACCTGAGGGATATTGTATGGTGTAATGGTCATTACATTTCTACAAAAATAAGAAATTGTTTATGTTTTTTAATGTTGAGAACAAAATGTGAAGGCTAGGGAGGACCCGATCTGTGTAATTAATGATAAATTTGTCACTAGGGTATTTCTCTCAAAAATCCTTTAGACTGTTCCCCTAAAAATAAGTGTAGTTCCATCAGGTCTTTGGGCAAAGTATAGAAAAGTAAAAATGGACTAGTGAACTACACTGATTTTTTTGATATCTTTTTTTAAAAGATTTAATTTTATTGTATTTTTAGAGAGGGGAAGGGAGGGGGAGCGAGAGAAAAATATCAGTGTGTGGCTGCCCCTTGTGCACTCCTCACCGGGGACCCAGCCTGCCACCCAGGCATGTGCCCTGACTGGGAATCGAACTGGCCACCCCCTAGTTCACAGTCAGCCGCTCAATCCACTGAGCCACACCAGCCAGGGCACTACACTGATTTTTTTTCAGTAGTTCCTGAAAACCCTTCTCGCCACTGTCCCCTCCACCCTTCTCTATTGACTTTTTTTATTTTCTTCACTGAATCACATTTTTCCTGTCCTCACATCTTGTGTGTTTTTATAAATTGTGCACTGGACATTGTGGGTGATGTGTATACAGAGCCTGGATTATAGTTTTATCCCTCAGAGTACTGAGATTTGTTTCTAGAAGGCAGTTAACATACTGCCAACTCTTCTCATTCCTCTTAAGTCTTTGTTTTAGGCTTCCTTAAGATCTAGACTGGTCCTTACTCTAGGCTTCTCATCTGAATGACAGAAAATAATTTGAGTTGCTGTTTTTCCGGTTCTCTAAGAATGGTCATATTAGTGCCATTCTAGATCCCTAGGAGAGAAGGCGATTCATTAATATAGTGTGGGTGACCTAGGACATTAGGGCTTAATTCTCATGCTAGAACCTTGAGGAAGAAAAGCTGCTCTAGAGTGTGGTCCATATCTCTGAATGGTGGCTTTTCTGGCATCTGAGGTAAATGGGTGTAAACAAAGTCTTTTCATTCAGAACACTATCATCTCACTGTGTTATGTGACTTCTGGTATCTATCTTCTATTCTCATAACCTGGAGAGAACCAAGACATGGGGCACTTCTACCAAGCTTGTGAGACTCCCTTTTAAATAGATCTTTTCTCAAGAACACTGCACCTAAAGATTCTCTACCTCCTTAGGTCAGCAGGATCTCCGTGCTCTGTTTGGTCTTTCTCCCTCTTTCACTGGTTAGGAAATTTAGCTCAGGCAGAGAGCCAGGCTAAATGTTGTTACATCTTGTGTAATCCTTCTCTTCAGGATTGTGGGATTGTAGTCTTTCTTGTTCTGCCTCTTGTCTAGTGCATGAGGGCCTGGAAATAGTTGATGCATTTATTTTGTTCCTTGTTTAGTTATTGTGTGTGGAGGGGTTGTGGAACAAGTCTGTAACCAGTCACTTTGTCAGGGCCAGAGGTGGAAATTATGGAATTTATTTTATGATCATCAGATTTGGTCTACAGTGGTTCCTGTCTATGAAATGAATTACTAATAACAATATAGTCTTCAAAAAACTTTTAAATAGTCTGAATTATATTCCCAATTAGGTAAAATATGATGCAGCAGTAATTTAGAATTGAAGAATACCTAGAGCCTATTGGCGTTTCTCTCAGGATGTTTAATTCAGTGATTATAGTGTGTCACTTTTCATGAATGTAACTTTTGTTAACTTTTGAGATGTTCAAAGAATAATTTGATCTTTTAAGGCAGAAAGATGATCATTGAGAACTTTTACATTACTTGGTAAAAGTTTATGAAGAGAAAGAATTAAAATGAGGGTAATTTGTAGAAAGATGTTAAGGTCATAAGAAGTTTTTAAAGAATGGGTAAGGATAAACTATAGAGTCTAAGAATGTTCTCTTGAATGGTAAACAGGAAGGAAATGCAAGAAAATAATTGCTTTAAAAGCCAGATTAGTGGTTAGGTTCTTTTAGAGGGAAGATGTGGCCCATGGAGTAGTAGTTCCTTTGTTTTGTGTGCTTTTCTCCTTTTTGTTCAATAAAAAGTTTTATTTTCATATTTTTAATAAGAGCTTTAGACTACTGATCTAAAGAAGGAAGTGATTAGCCGATTGTTCCCTCTCCTGGGATGTATATGCATGATTAGACATTCTGAGACACACTTACACCTTCCAGTATCCTGATGACCTTAGGATGGACTGAGCAATAAACCTTAACTATCCCCATTGTAATGGAGTTAATATGGAGTGGAGCTGGGAATGGGGCATGAGAAAATGTGCCTTAATATAAAGAAGGTTCCAAAGATAAACTTGGCCTGTTTCAGAATTTTGCACAGGTGTTTCTTTACAGTCTCCCCTCCATGCCATTTAAAATGTATTAGAAGAATAATGTAATAGGTTTAACTTGATATGCATATTAGTTTTTAAAGAGTTAGTACTGGGTAGCTTAATTGATTATAGGTTTTATCTGTTTCTGTGCTAGAGGACTTTATTTTTCTATCTGTAAATGAAGCCTTTGTTGCTGATTCATTCTAGTTGTCAATCATAGGAGGATCAGGAAACTCAGTATAAACCTTTCATACCTATTTTTAAGATGTTAAAGGTTAAGTAACTTGTCTGTTGGCAAAGGCATTTTTATTTATTTGAGAATTATATGTTAACTGTAAGCATTTCATTTTAACACTTATTTTTTTTAACATAATCCTCACTTGTTTAATGGGAGAAAATTATTATAGCATTTTTGTTTTGTTAACAGAATAAATTTAAACGTGAAGAGAAAACAAATGGATGGAGAATAGACAAAGCATTCCGTAAGTATTAAGACCTTTTTTATAATGTATCATTTGGAGATCCTAACAAGTGACCAATCTTTTGTCTTTGGTTCCAGTGTATTTTAGGTTTGTTTTGTCTTTATATTGTTATAGAAAGAATAAGAGTGGAAATTTTCTCTTTAGCTGTGCAGGTCTGACTGTTGCTTTAGATCTGTAGATAAGGGGTAGCTACATTATCAAGAAGAAAGCAAGTGGAGGTCTGAGTGCAAGAGGTCACAGATAGCCTGAAGATATTATTTCTAAGCGCTCTTTATTCTGAGGGAGCTTTATTCAAGAAGGAGTTGATTGTTTTTGGAAGATACTGTATTATAGATGCTTCCTTCCAGCGGTCAGTCAGTCATCCCGTCAACAGTACTGTCCACCTGCTGTGTGCGGGTGCTGTTCAGGCATGGAGTATATAACGATGACAAGACAGATGAAACTCCTGCTTTGATATAAAAGCCTTCAGTCTAATTGGGTGGTGGGAGGGTTATAGCTTGTAAGTGTGATAATTTCAGATAGTGATTAATTTCCAAGAGGAAGAAAAGAGAGGGAATTAGGTGTGTGGATATTTAGATTGTCTGGTCAGGGAAGTTCTGTCTGAAGAAATGACATTTGAATTTACATCTGATTTGAAGGAATGATGTATACCTTTCAGCTTCTAAATCAGGCGTCCAACCTTTTGGCATCTCTGGGCCACACCAGAAGAAGAGTTGTCTTGGGCCACACATTAAATACATTATGACACATCATCACAAAAAAATCTCATAATGTTTTAAGTAAATTTATGATTTTGTGTTGGGCTGCATTCACAGCCATCCTGGACCGTGCATGTGGCCCACCAGCCATGGGTTGGACACCCTTGTTCTAAATAATAGCCTCATTATAGTTAACATTTTCTATTTTTAAATCTAGAGAAAGACATCAGGGGATCCGTAAAGAAAAACCATTAAATGTACTATATAAAGTAGTTCCTGTATTCTTTGAAAGATGATTATCAGTGTTTCATGATTAATAAATGTATTCAATGTCTATTTGTTGTAGTGCTTATCTTAGGAAAAAATCTAAACAGAGGACCTAGGTTTTGGAGCATACACATTTATTTAATGAGTAAATACTAAGTAAGGTAAATGAGTGGACCCTACACCCCATGTTGTATTGGGTCCTCAGGGAAACCACCTTCAGACATGGTTCTTAGAAGATCTGAAATACTGTGGTCTTCAGTCCTCCCCATTTTAGGGAAGTGGTCCTGAAACTTTTTATTATGTTTTACATGTTATAATCAGAAAAGAATTTATAAATCTGTAAATTGTCTTTTATGGGGTATGGAGCCATTGTTAAAACCATTATAAGTAGATACCTTTAAAATTGACTGATTTTGGTGCTTTGTAATGGAAAATTAAAAAAAATTAAAACCAAAATGGTGTTTTCTGGAACTTACATTTCAGATTCCTCTGAGCACCTTTATGGGTTATTTTAGTGTTGTATTTTTTAACTATCATTGTTGTGGAAGGTCAGAATGAATAAAGGCTGAGTCTACAGTAAAACAGGGCCTTCAGAAATTACAGGTTTGGGCTTGATTTCCTGAGGCTGATTTATTTTTGTTTTGGTATATATACCTCTTTTCTGAGGCCATCTTCAAATCATCTTATAATCAAACTAATCTTGGAGCTTATGTATATATATAGAGCATCATTTTGTCTATATTCACTATATTTTTATTTTATTTTATTTTTTAAAGACTTTATTTACTTATTTCTTTCTAGAGAAGGGAAGGTAGGGAGAAAGAGAAGGAGAGAGACATCAGTGTGTGGTTGCCTCTCCCGTGCTCCCAACTGGGGTTCTGGCCCACAGGCCAGTCTTGTGACCTGACTGGGAATCAAACGGGCAACCCTTTGATTTTCAGGCTGGTGGCACTCAATCCACTGGGTCACACCAGCCAGGGCTATATTTTTATTTTTTAAATTTATTTATTTTACTATATTTTTAGAGTAGAGCTAACTTAGGCAAGGATTTCACTCCAGTAGTGGGTTTATTTCTGATTCGCTCACAAATTGCTCTTTCTGATACAGTGCTGTTGATGGGTTTTTAGTGAGAGTGGTCCTGATCAGTATATTCATTTGCTTTCCACTTTGCTAATATTTGGAAGAGTAGAGTTAACAGTAATAAAGTGAGGGCATGTGGTGGTACATAGACTATTGAGGACTTCTTAGTCCTACGTTTTCTTAAAAGTTGATGTATAATTAATACACAGTGCAATTTGTAGTATGGTGTAACCACCACCCAAAATGATATATTTCCCTTTCTAGTCAGTCTCCACTGATATCCTGACCCAGTCAACCACTATTTTCATTTGAAGCATCATAGATTAGTTTAGCTTGTTTCAGAATGTCTTATTCATGGAATCATACAGTATATATTTTTTTGTGTCTGGCTTTCACTCATCATGTTTTTTTTTAAAGATTTTATTTATTGATTTTTAGAGAGAGAAAAATGGAGGCAGAAAGAGAATGAAAAAATATCGATGTGCAAGAGAAACATTGATTGATTGTCTCTCTCATGCCCGCAGCCAGGGGCCTGGCCCACAACCCAGGCACGTGCCTTGACTGTGAATTGAAGTGGTGATCTTTTTATTCACAGGTTGGTGCTCAATCCACTGAGGCACACCAGCCAGGGTTCATCATGTTTTTTTGAGATTTTTAATTAAAATCATTAAAAAAAAATAGTTTGTTTCTTTTTATCTTTTTATTGCTCAGTGGTCTATTATGGGACTGTATTATATTGACTAGAATTGTTTATGCATTCCTCTGTTGATAAGCCCATTTGCGTTTTTAAAAAATTTATTTGTTCATGAGAGAGAGAGAGAGAGAGAGAGAGAGAGTGAGAGAGTGAGGGAGAGAGATACTAACTTGTCATTCCACTTATTTATGCATTCATTGGTTGATTCTTGTATGTTCCCTGACTGGGGAGTGAACCTGCAATCTTAGCATATCAAGACCATGCTCTAACTAACTGAGGTACCCAGCCAGGGTCCCATTTGCTTTGGATGTTACCATACTTAAATAAAAACTTGAAGGTCCTTTTTCTTTCTTTTTTCTTAAACAGAGGAAAAGCGCCCTTTTGACTTCAATTTTTTTGCTCATTTGCTTCAGAAAGTTCTTGCTGAGGAAGAGAAAAGAAAACAAAAATTTATTAAAAATCAGAGTTTAAAGGAGAAGAAATCCTCTAAACCACGGAAAAATGTAAAAGGTATTTATTTCATAAGAAAGTGTGTTATTTTCCTTAATAGACTTGCAGCACTGTTCTTCAAGTCTTTGAATATCCACATGTAGTTCAGGTAGTTGAGGTCATCCGGGTATTCTAGTTACCTGGCCCCAAACAGCAACTCTCTTAAATTTTTTTATTGTCATGTCTGGGCTATTTGACATCTTTCTTGCATCTAAAACATAGTTGTAAGAGTATTAGAGTTGTGCAGTGTCATCTTTGGTTACTTATTTTTCTCTGTAAAAATCTGAAACAAAATTCTAATGTTAAAAAATATGAAACTCATACTTTGGACTTGTGACTGAATTGTATTGTTTGAGCATAACTTATTTCTGAGGGTTACTCTTGACTTGTACCAGGTAGAAAATGGTTTCTATGTAGGTTTTTAATTTTTTTTTATTTTTAGTCTTATCTTTTCTTAACTGTTTAAACTCTGATATAGTGAGGATAATGTTTAGCTATAATTATATAATGTAACGAATGTTAGAACTGCAGGAAACCTTATGTTAACTAGTCCACATCCCAGCCCCTTTCTCTTTGTTTTAATTACCCAGAAATAGTCCTGCAGATCCTACGTCACTTTTTTCTAAGGTCTCACAGTGTTAGTGGTGGCAGAGGCAGGACTCAAACTTTGAACTGAGAGCCTGTGTTAGGGTTCCCAAGATCACCCCCCAGTGTGATTATTTGGTAGGAGGACTCTTAGGACTTAATGTATAGTTGTACTAACAGCCGAGATTTATTACAGTTATAGAATATAGAGTAAAATTAGCAAAGGGAAAAGGCAGAGGGGTCAAAATCTAGGGGAACCCTGTGTATGTGCCTGTGGGAATTTTCTCCCAGTGGAGTCACACAGGATATGTGTAAATTTCTCTCTCACCAAGTTGTGACAAGATATGTAAAATGTTGTCTACCAGGGAAGCTTGTAAGAAACTCTGCCCAAGGATTTTATTGGAGGCTGGTCATACCCTCTGCCTGGTATGTACCAGAATTCAAGACTTCCAGAAGGAAAGCGGTTGTTCAACATAAAGCACATTATTTGTACAGACAGTTGAGGTACAGTGAGCCACTTCTGTCAGGTAGGCAGATGGGAGCGCTCCCCAAACCCAAGCTTCTAGACATAGGCAGTGGGCCAGCCTTTTAAGTAGACCTTTCAAAAGCCAGCCTGCTGTGTTAACTCTCTTCTGCACAGAGTCAATCTAGAATTTCCATTTCTGAAGTATGGTGCCTACCTCTTTTAAAAAGTAGTATTGATAACTGCAAAGTTATTTCATTCTTTAGGTGTGTTAATGTTGTGATTATCTTGTTACAGTTGATAGCACAAGTAACTCACTGTATCTTACTAATGTGAAAAATTTTCAGATGTATTATTACAAGTGTTAGAATTTAAAAATTGCTGATTATTCTGATAGAGAATAAATAAAATGTTATTTTCTCAGCTTCAAAATTTTGACTTTTTTTTCACAAAAATGACACTGTATTTTATTATTTTTTTAAGATTAGATATTTTTACAGTTGTCTGATCAGCCATTGTTGTGAAATTTGCTTTTAGTTTGGATGCTGCTTCCATGATGATCTCTATTTTTGGTTTTTAAATTATTTCATTGTTTTCATCTTTTGATACAGTTGACTATTAATATATCTTCAAAGGAAAAGCACTAGAGATTATTTAAAAATATATGTTAAAAAGGAGATATAATATATTAAATCCTTGAACTCTCTTTCCTACCCTGTCAATAAGATTCTTCAGATTTTCTAGGGATAACTATTACTCACCTCTTTTCTGTGAATATATGTGTGTGTTTAGAGTATAAGAAATTGTTTTTGTTTAATAAAAGTGAGGTCATACTATATGTGTTTTGCAACTTGATTTTTTAAAAATGTAACAACATTTTTGAAGTCTTTTACATCACTACCTATGAACCTACCTCATTATTATTATTTACTGCATGGATTTTTATAGCATAAATGTAGCATTATAATCGACTCAGTTGTTCTCTGTTGGGCATTTTATATTGTCTTCAAAATTTTGGTCATACAAATAATACTACAGAGGATATCCTTGAGTGTTTCTCTTCTCCACCTTTAAGAATTTTCCTGTAGGTTTTTTACATATTTATAACCATTTCTCTTATTTTCAGTGAAAAAGGTTGCTAGTGAAGGAGTGAATGAAAATCCAGATGAGTCTGTGAATGCTAACATTTCAGGCACAGAAGAATCTCAAAAGGATGCTCAGACAATTCAAGAAGAACAACAGCCTCTGACTTCATCAGGACAGGATTCAGAACAGATTGCATTAGAACCAGACCTAAATCAAAAGAAAAGGAGAAGAAAAAATCAAGATGAAGTTGGTAATCAAGAAGTAAAAAGTCTTTCAGGAAATGCCACTGTTCAGCCAGGCCCTTCTAAAGGAGAAAAACAGAAAAGTAAGTTTTAAGTTTCTTAAATATTTTAATAGCCCTTGTATTATTTGAGGACATATGTACAGTAATACTATGTGTAACTTAAATGGCTTCCTTTGGGATAGTAGTAATTATTAATGCTTACTAATAATTGGTTCTATATTTTTGTAGTGTGTTGAATTCTTTTATTTTTAATTTAGTAGGAAAAAAGTTGTTAAGAAGTCCCAAAGCTAAATGGAGAGATTTTTTTCCTCCAAAGTTTGTCTCAGATGTGTTACCTCCATGTACTCCCATTAACAGTGATAAGAAGTCACATGTATAAACTGCAGGTTCTCGAATAATGTAATTTCATTCAACATAATTTTTCTACAGCTTGATGAGATGCTATAGGAACTTAACTCTTTTTTTACATTAGTTAGCTTCTTGTAAAATTGGTTTTGTTACATCATTTTGCCTCAGGTCCAAGAACCTATTGACAATCTTGAGGATAATAGTTAAATGTATATTGCTTGTGTCTGTTAATAAATCACAGGTTTTCATGTTACCTTTCAGAGCACTTTTGTGAACCTACAATAAGTTGTTTGATTTCTATGAAAGAGATACTGGAAGAAGTATTCCTCCCATTTTTTTCATTTTTTAAACTTCCTTAGAATGCAGACATACTGACTCTTATGAGTTGCTTGGGAGTGAAGGTTAAGAGTTTAGGGAAGTCTTGATCTTTTTCCTTAAGAGTTTGTGTATAGGTTACTGAATGTAGATAAGTAAGTAAAGAGAGGAGAAAAAGATAGTAGCAGATCAGAACAGCTTTTCTGTAGAATTTAAATTTTACGTAGTTCAGCTTCACCAATAAGATTTAATGAATGAGTTCTGGTAGGTAGCAAAGAATGATTTATAGGAATTACAATATAATGCTTTTTTGTGGCTTACTATTAAAGACATTACATGTAAAGAATAGCTCAGTGATGAAGAAATTGGGCTTTGGAAATCATGCAGACCTTGGTTGAGATTCTAGCTCTTTTATTTTGTAAGTATGACCTTGGGCAAGTCACTTAAGATCTTTGAACTTAGATTCTTTTTCTTACTGATGGGTTAATATTAATACCTTTTAGTAGGATTGTTTTAAATATTAAATGAGATATTTATCTGATGGACATACAGTTTCTGTCATTTAGTTAAGCACTCAAATGATAGCTATTATTATGTTATTAATTATGACAATTCTGAAAGAGCAGAAGAGCCAAATCCACGGTTTCCTAACTAGACATATTTAACCACTTAAAATTTAAAGCAAGATAAAAGAAGGATGCTATAAACTGCCCAAGAAACTTAACGCTGGTCCTCAAAACACAAATAGTTGTAAGTTAATTGATTTTTCATTAATGTTCTAAATATGTAATCTATCTCTTGCATGTAAGAACTTGAATGTTGGATGAATTCATGATTTATAGGAAGAGATGGAATTAATGGTGTTATATGTAAATTCCTTTGACCTTCAAAATACAGATGTTTCTGCTGTCAGTTTTTAGAATACCATGCATTTTGTATTCATAGATAAATGTCAGTCTTTAAGACCTGAGATAAATGAAGATGAAGGCAATAAGAAACAGACACTTTCCTGTGTACAGAACACCAGTGAAGTTGCAGATCTGTCCTCCAGGGACAAAGTTGTGAAAAAAACTGACCCTATTCTTTCATCAAGGTATTTTATATATTTTTCCTGGCTTTGTCTGCATTTTATGTCAGTTACTAAGAGAGGAATGTGAAGTCTCCAACAGTAATTATGATTTGGCCTATTTCTCTTTTCAGGTCTATCTGTTTTTCTTATGTATCTTTAGGCTCTGTGTTAGATGCATACATATCTTGGATTGTTGTCTCTTCTTGATGAAATCACCCTTTTGTCATTTGTGATATTCTGATACTGACTTTTTTAAAAAATGTATTCTATTGCAGTTGTCCCAATTTTCCCCCTTTGCCCCTCTCCACCGAGTACCCCCCATTCCCTCTGGCAATCCTCTACCCCTTAGTTCATGTTCATGGGTCATGCATGTAAGTTCTTTGGCTACTGCACTTCCTATACTATTCTTAACATCCCCTGGTCTGTTCTTTACCTACCAATTTGTACGTCTTAATCCCTGTACCTTTTCTACCATCCTCCCACTTCCCCCTCCCAGCTGATAACCCACCATGTGATCTCTGTATTTATGATTCTGTTTCTGTTCTGCTTGTTTGCTTAGACTGGTGTTTAGAATCAACACCAGTTGAGAGTTGATAGTTGTGAATTTATCGCTATTTTAATATTTATAGTTTTGATCATCTTTTTAAATAAGTCTCTTGAACATTTCATATAATAAGGGCTTGGTGATGATAAACTCCTTTAGCTTTACCTTATCTGGGAAGCACTTTATCTGCCCTTCCATTCTCAATGATAGGTTTGCTGGGTAGAGCAGTCTTGGATGTAGGTCCTTGCTCTTCATCAGTTTGAATACTTTTGTCAGTACCTTCTACCCTGCAAAGTTTCTCTTGAAAAACCAACTGACAGTCTTATGGGAATTCCTTTGTAGGTAACTGTCTGCTTTTCTCTTGCTGCTTTTAAGATTTTCTCTGTATCTTAACCTTTGACATTTTAATATGATGTGTCCTCTTGTGGTCCTCTTTGGGTCCATCTTGTTTGGGATTCTCTCTGCATTTTTGGAACGTGTATGTCTATTTCCTTCACAAAATGAGGGAAGTTTTCTTTCTTTTTTTTTTAAATAAGTTTTACATTTCTTGCTCTTTTCTTCTCCATCTGGCACCCCTTTGATTCGAATGTTGGTATTTTTGAAGTTGTCCCAGTGGCTCCTTAGCCTGTCCTTGTTTTTTTGAATTCTTTTTTCTTCTTGCTATTCTTTTTTTTTTTATTTTAACATTTTTTTTATTGTTGTTCAAGTACAGTTTTTTGCCTCCCCCCCACCCCGCCCCAGCCCTCCCCATCTTCTTGCTGTTCTGATTGAATGTTTTTTTCTTCCTTATGTTCCAAATCATTGATTTGATTCTTGGCTTCATCCACTGCACTGTTGGTCCCCTGTAAAGCTTTCTTTATTTCATGTAGTGTAACTTTCATTTCTGCCTGGGTCTTTTTTGTGCTGTTGAAGTACCTAAAGAGTCCTTGAGCATCCTAATCACCAATGTCTCGAACTCTGCATTTGATAGGTTGCTTATCTCCATTTTGTTTAGTTTTTTTTTCTTCTGGAATTTTGTTGCGTTCTTTCATTTGGGCCATATTATTTTGTCTCTTCATTTGGCAGTCTCCCTGTGTTTGTATCTCATTTTGGCTGTCTCCCTGTGTTTGTATCTGTGTATTAGGTAGAGTTGCTTTGACTCCCCGTTTTGGTAGTATGGGCTACTATAGAAAATGCATGGGGTAAGTTGGATGGGGCAGACAGAGCCTTAAGTAATCACCAGAGTGGGGCAAACCATGTGAACCAGGTTGATGGAGTCTCTGACATGGTGTCACTACTTTGTGGCTCTTTGTATGGGAGGGCTTAGAAAGGGAATAGCACAGCTGCCTGGCCTTTGGAGTTTTGTCTAGGAGGAAGCTGTCCCTCAGTACTTGTCCTAAATGTCAGATGCTTCCATTTCTCCCCGTGTGCCTCTGGTGCAGTTCCAGCTGGTTTCAGAGTACTGAAGCCTAGAGGGAGTGAGTCTGCATAAGTTCTAAATCCATTGCATACCCCGTAAGAGGAGACTCCTGAGAATCCTTCAGTTTCTTTGCTTCCCCAACCTCCACTGGTTTTCACAGCCAGTAAAAACCAGTGGACTTATCTTCCTGGCACTGGACCCCTGGGCAGGGTGGTCTGGTATGGGGCTGGGATTCCTTGCTCCTGAGGTATCCCTCCTGGTTTTTATCTACCACACGTGGGTGTGGGGCTGCCTGTTCGGTGTCTCCACTCCTCCACACCTCTCAGCAAGTCTCCAAGTCCTGTCCAGATGAATGTGACTTCTTTAATTCCTTGGTTGTTGGATGTCCATAAAGCTTGATTTTTTGATGATTCTTGATGATATTTCTTTTGTAATCTAGTAGGAATTTTTGCCGTGGCAGTACATGGAAGCGAGCGATGTTTACCTATGCCTCCCTCCTGACTGGAAGTCCACCCATTTCACCTTTTGTTCTGGTGCTTATTTGCCTCTACAGCTTCTTTGTGATAGTGTTTCCATGGGTTTGTCTTCTTTTATAAAGATTTTCTCTTTGATTTTTAGCAGTTTGAGTGTGGTGTATCCTGCTCTCTGAGTTTTTTGTTGTTGTTTTTTAAATTGTGGTAAAAAAACATGATATGAGATCTCTCCTAACAAATTTTTAAGTGTGTATAGCACAGTATTGTAAATTATAAGCACAATGTTGTAGAGCAGATCTCTTTAACTTTTTCATATTGTATGACCGAAATGCTATATCAATTCAACAAAAACTCCTTATTTCCTTCTTAGTGTCAGCCCCAGGCAACCACTGTTCTATTTTATGTTTCTGTGTGTTTGATTACTTTAGATATCTCATATTATTTGTCCCTCCATGACTGGCTTATTTCACCTAGCATAGTATTTTTAACATTCATCCATGTTGTAGCATATGATAGGATTTTTTTTAAGGATAAATAATATTCCATTTTGTACACATCAGATTTTCTTTTTTTTTAAATTTTATTTATTTACCTTTAGAGGTGAAGGGAAGGAGAGAGGGAGAGAAATATCAGTGTATGGTTGCCTCTCGTGTGTCCCTTGCTGGGAACTGGCCTGCAACCCAGGTATGTGCCCTGACTGGGAATTGAACCACTGTTGTTCGGTTTGCAGGCCCGTGCTCAATCCACTGAGCTACACCAGTCGGGGCAGATTTTCTTTATTTATTCATCTGTCAGTAGACATTTAGGTTGATTCCATCTCATAGCTGTTGTGAATAATGCTTGAAGAAACATGGGAGTACAGATATCTATCTGTTCGATATTCCGTTTTCAGTAATTCTGGATAAATACCCAGAAGATTATATGATAGTTCTATTTTTAATTTTTGCAGCAACCTTCATACTGTTTTTCATGGCGGTTGCACCATTTTATGTTTCCACCAACAATGCATAAGTATTTCAGTTTCTTTACGTCTTTGCTAACATTTTTTTAAAAACAATGGCCATCCCGATAGGTATGAGATGCCTCATTGTGGTTTTGATTTGTATTTCCCTGATGATTAGTAATGTAAGAATCTTTACATATATATACCTGTTGGCCATTTGTATGTCTTCTTTGGAGAAATGTCTGTTCAGGTCCTTTTCCCATTTTGCAGTTATTTGTGTTTTTGTACCTTTTATATATATATTTTATTTTTAAAAATATATTTTATTGCTTGTGCTATTACAATTGTCCCATTTTCTCCCCTTTATTCCTCTCCGCCCAGCACACCCCCTCCAACCCACATTCCCCACCTTTAGTTCATGTCCATGGGTCATACATATAAGTTCTTTGGCTTCTATATTTCCTGTACTATTCTTGCCCTCCCCCTGTCTATTTTCTACCTACCATTAATGCTACTTATTCTCTGAACTTTTTCCCTCTCTCTCCCCTTCCCACTCCCCTGCTGATAACCCTCTATGTGATCTCCATTTCTGTGATTCTGTTCCTGTTTTAGTTTTTTGCTTAGTTTGTTTTGTTTTAGGTATGGTTTTTAATGACTGTGAATTTGCTGTTATTTTACTGTTCATATTTTTGATCATCATCTTTTTCTTAGATAAGTCCCTTTAACATTTCATATAGTAAGGGCTTGGTGATGGTGAACTCCTTGAACTTGACCTTATCTGAGAAGCACTTTATCTGCCCTTTCATTCTAAATGAAAGTTTTGCTGGATAGAGCAGTCTTGGATGTAGGTCCTTGCCTTTCATGACTTGGCATACCTCTTTCCAGCCCCTTCTTGCCTGTAAGGTCTCTTTTGAGAAATCAGCTGACAGTCTGATGGGAACTCCTTTGTAGGTAACCGTCCCCTTAC
>PVKM010008490.1:0-38928 GCA_004027735.1 Carollia perspicillata
ATCTTTTCAAGAACCAGCTCTTGGATTCATTGATCATTTGTATTTTTTTTTTTAGATTCTTTTTCATTTATTCTACTCTGATCCTTATTATATCCCTTTTCATTCTCACTTTGGGCTTTCTTGTTCTTTTTCAAGTTCTTAAGTGTAAAATTAGATTGTTTATTAAGTTTTCTTGTCTCTTGAGATGGGCCTGCGATGCTATGAATTTCCCTCTAAAGACTGCTATCTTGTGTTCCACAAGTTTTGGGTTGTTGTGTTCTCATTTTCATTTGTTTCAAGGTAAAAGTGTATTTTGATTTCTTCCTCAATATCATTGTTGACCCATTCATTGTTTAACAACATGTTATTTAGCTTCCATGTCTGTGTATTTTTCAGTTTTCTTCTTGTGACCGATTCCTAGTTTCATGACATTTTGGTCAGAGAAGATACTTGATATTGTTACAATCTTAAATTTATTGAGACTTGTTTTTTGTCCTAACATGTGGTCTAGCCTAGAAAATGTGCACTTAAAAAGAATGTATATTCTGTTGTTTTGGGGTAAATACTCTCTAAATATCAATTAAATGCATTTGATTTAGTGTGTCATTTAAAGCTGTTGTCTCTGTTGCTTTTTCTTTCTAAAGGTCTCTCCATTGATGTCAATGGAATGTTAAAATACCCTACTAAGACTGTGTTTCTGTTGATCTCTCCCTTTATGCCCATCAAGGTTTGCTTTACATATTTAGGTGCTCCTATGCTGCATGTGTAAATATTTACTAGGGTTATATCCTCTTGTTGGATATTACCCTTTATCATTGTGTAGTGTTCTTCTTTGTCTCTAACTACAGCCTTGATTTTAAAGTTTATTTTGTTAGATATTAGTATTGCTACCCCAAGCTTTTTTCCCTTTCCATGTTCATGAAATATCTTTTTCCATCCCTTTACTTTTGGTCTGTGTGTATCTTTCATTCTGAAGTGGATTGCTTGGAAATAGCATATATGTGGTTCTTGTTTTTTTATCTATCCAGCTACCCTATGTCATTTGATTGGAGCATATAAGCCATTTATATTTAAAGTGATTATTGATAGATATGTATTTATTGCCACTTTAATTTTAAATATTTTCCTCCTTTTTTCTTTCCTCCTCCTCCTCCTTCTTCTTCCTCTCCTTCTTCTTCCTCTTCCTCTTCTTCTTCTGGCAAGCCCTTTAACATTTTTTGCAATACTGGTTTGGTGTTAACAGAATCTTTTACCTTTATCTTGTCTAAGAGGCTCTATATTTCTCCTTCAATTTTAAATGATAGGCTTGATGGGAATAGTATCTTTGTTGTAGTTCCTTGCTTTTCATCACCTTGAATATTTCATGCCAATCCCTGCAGGCCTGAAATGTCTCTGTTGAGAAATCAGATGACAATCTAATGAGAGATCCCTTGTAGGTAACTAACTGCCTTTTTTCCTGCAGCTTTTAAGATTCTCTCTTGTCTTTAAGCTTTCCAATTTTAATTATGATGTGTCTTGGTGGGGGCCTCTTTGGGTCCATCTTGTTTGGGATTTTCTGTACTTCCTGGACTTTTGTGGAGTTTTTTTTTTTTCCTTCATCAGATTGAGGAAGTTTCTAGTCATTATTTCTTCAAATATGTTCTTGATCCTTTGCTCACTCTCTTCTTCTGGTATTCCATGATGCAAATGATGGAAACATGAAGCGTGATGTTATGCTTCATGTTGCCCAAAGTTTTCTTAAGCTCTCCTTATTTTTTAAATTCTTTTTCCTTTTTGCTTCTCTGCTTGTGTTTTTCTTCTACCTTGTCTTCCAAATTACTGATTTGATCCTCTGCTTCATCTAACCTACTGTTTATTCCTTCTAGTGTATTATTTACTTCAGATATTGTATTCTTTACTTCTGACTGATCATTTTTTATGGTTTCTATGGCTTTTTTTCCATGCTGTTAAGCATTCTTATAATCATTACTGTAAACTCTATTATATCTGATAAATTGCTTGAATCCATTTCATTTAGTTCTCTGGAGAACTCCCTTGTTCTTTCAAATGGAGCTCTTTCTTTGTCTTCTCATTTTGGCTGCCTCTTTGTGTTTGTTTCTATGTATTAGGTAGATCTGCAAAGGCTCTGGTGCAGGCCCATACCATATGCTGCTTGTGATTGGCCCTACGCAACCTGTTTAGAACTATCAGCAATCCACAGCGTTTGGCTCTTTCTACTGAGCCTGCATGTGTGTTGACAGAACCTCACTGTGCACCAAGTGTGGTTTTTACCAGCACTGGGTCTGGGGTGTGATGAGCTAAAATCTCAGAGCTCCCAGAGATCTGCCTTGGCCTGCATACTTTCTGTTACTCTTTGTCTCTGCAATAGCCTCTAGCTGTACTTTTCAGCAGCCAGGTTTAAGCTCCATAAGGTGGGGTAAGAGCGATTCCTGTGGGTAGAATCTCCCCAGGCTGATGTTGCATTCAGGGAAGTGTTGCTTGAGAAAGGTGGCTGCTGCAATACAGGGAATGACTCAGCAAAGGAATCCTGGCAGCTGACTCTTTGGCTCTGTCCCCAGAGCCACCAACCCCAGACTCTCCTCATGCTTCTATAGTCAACTTTGCCCTCGCTCTGCCAGTGCCCAGGAGAAGTGGCTGCACATGAATTTTTGTGTGTTGGCTTTTTAAGAGACTCTGCATCTTTAGCCTTCTTTCCCTGGTGGACAGAATCCCTGCTACTTTTCACAGCTGGATGTTATTTGGTTTCCTTTTCCAGTTCTGGGCTCTGGGCTCAAGAGTCCAGCTTGGTTTTTGACCCTACATTTCCTAGGGGGAACCCCCAGCCACTGAAATATGCCTCTGGAGCTTCAGCTGTTGCCCATGGGAAACCAGCCAGGCCTCTCACACCTCTGCACTTTCCACCAGTTTTCTTGTGGTACTGCTGTTTCTTCCATAAGCCCTTTGTTATAAGGCTTCTCTCTAGATAGTGTTCACTTAGTTTTTCAGGACAATTTTTCTATAATTTAGTTGTAATTTCATTTTGATCTTGGGAGGAGGTTAGTGTAGCTTGCACCTCCTCTGTGGCCATCTTGGATTGCAAAATATAGAATTGATAGTAAGTGTAATCCTGGATTGGACTGTAGATTTTTCAAAAATTTTCTATAAAGAAGGATACTGAGACAATTGGCAAGATCTAAATGTGAACTATATATTACAAAATAGTAATTTATCAATGTAAATTTTCCTAAATTTAAATAAAAGATTTTATTTATTTCTTTTTAGGTAAAGTGGAAGGGAGGTAGAAAGAGAGGGAGAGAAACACTGATGTGAGAGAGAGACATCAGTCTGTTGCCTCTTGTATGTGCCTATGTGTTCAACCTGGAACTGAACCTGCAACATAGACCTGTGCCCTGACTGGGGATCGCGTGGGTGACCTTTTGCTTTGTGGGAGGATGTCCAGTCCACTGAGCCACACCAGTAAGGGCAAAATTTCCTGAATTTTATAATTATATTGTGGTTATATAGCAGAATAATTCAACAAAAATACTACTACCAAATTTACTACTAATAATTATGTGTGTATGTACACACATACACATACACATATATAGCAATAAAAATTACTACTCTAAGAGGGAACAGTGGAAAGAGAAAGAGAGAACACATTATAATGAAATGCTAAGAATTTGGTGAATCTTATTAGGTGAAGGGTAAAAGGGGATTCAGTATACTATTCTTATATCTTTTTAATATATTTGAAATGTTTATTCAAAATAGAAAGTAAGAAAAAGAGGTAAAAGCCAGTACTCACCAAGTAATGTAAACATTTTAATTTATAAAGGATGCAGGTCACTTGTTTAAAGTGGAATGTCTGTTGGACACTAAGGATGAGCTTCTAGGTACTCTAGCAACTCCAATGCCATCATTCACTTTCCTCAGGAGTTTGTTCTTTAGTCCATGACGGAAGACTGGGGAGGGAAAATGGGAAACGTTCAATAAATGTGATAGACTGAGTGGCCAGAAAAAAACCCGGGAATCTTCAGGCTTACCAGATCTTATAGATACAAAATTTACAAGTAGATTCTAAGAACAAATTTCTTCCAACATTGTTTCTAAAAATAGTGTAGTGTGACCTGTCATTCCACTGGAAGAGCCTGTATCGCTGCAGTGGGAGCTGTTTACTGTTAGGAGCAGATAAAAGAGGAGAGACACTGCACTGCATTGTTTCCTTTGGATAGGAGACCTAGAAATGAAACCTAAATCCTTCAGTGCTCTCCTAAATGTTCAGGGTACTTTACTGTGCAGATTGAGCTATGGAATTTAGTAGAATGACTCTGGTTAAAATTTATGTGAAATTCTCTGATTTCTTTACCACTGTAATGTGTATAAATAGGCAAAACCACTATATTTCTGGAAAAACTCTGGAATGCTATGGAATAACTTGAGATAGTTAACTATTTCAGGGAAATGTTTCACAGCAGGAAATTTGCTCATTGGTTACAAGATGTTAAAGATACCATTTCATTAAAATACACAACTAAAATAAGCACAACAGTATAAAATTAAAGTACAAATGTTTAGTTCCAAATACTGTAAGAAAGTGAATACTTTTGGCACTTTAAGTATTGATTTCAACATCTTTTTCCTAAGTATTGATTTTGGTAAGAAGTACAACCAAAAAAGGTGAACTAATTTTATACATATGATAAGTTGGTCTCAGTTAAAAATAGTGGCCCTTTTCTTAGATAGTTTCAATTGAAAACATTGGATTGAAAGACAGAAATGTAAAGCTTTGCCGTAATTGAGACTACTTGAGGATAAGAGATAAACACATAGCTCAGTGACAAATTATTGGTTAAATAAAAATAAAAGAGAAAATTTTGATGGAAATAGAACTTTCTTTAAAAGTATGATATGCTTTTCACCATTGACGGAAACCAGGGCCACAGATAAGATAAAATCTTCCTTCGCCTCCACGGTCCGACCAGTGTGCTTAGTGCAGAGGCGACCGGCTGCAAAGTACCCGAGTTCTGACTCAGCACCAGGTGACAAAATCACGATCACAGTGCGCTTGCGTGAGAGCTCTCTTAACGTGGACAAGTCCAAAGCATGTAGCTCTGCTAAATATAACAAAGAGTTAGTATACAAAGTACACAAAGATTAATGCTCTCTTAAGAAAAAAAAATTTATCCTGTAACTTGAACCAGGGTACAGGGGAAACATTTTTCTCTCAAAGTGCTAAAAAATCTGACTTTTTGTGTGTTTCTATGATTTTTTTCTTGTATCAGTGAAACAACTGGGTCATAGCTTGTCATTTTTAGATATGTTTCGCCTTTTCTTGCTGAGCCCAGGTGCCGTACGATTAACACTCCCTGGTTCAGCCCCATTCCTTAGCACTCCAGGCTGTCACTGGTTAGAAGTGATGAAGTGTGTCTTGGTTTCTTCCTATTTATAGAACAGAGGTGATGACCAAAAATGACAGATGGGCTTTATGCTAGTTAGGGTTTAAGTGAAAGTCTTAAACTTTGAGCTTGTGTTAACATCCCCTTATCCTTTGCTAATTAGTTGTATTAATTAACCATATATATACCTGGAAACTGGAAAAGGCAAATTATCTTCTTTTATTTACTAAATAAGGGCTTCTAAATAATCGTAAAGCTCTAAATTAATGAACCTTAGTATATCCTTGTATCTGCTATTCAGGGAGCTTTCCTCCCATACAGCATGAATCAATAAGTTCTAATATTTTATAATTACCTAAGAAGAAAGAGGCAATCCATTATCCTGTTTACATTCATTCATATCTTATAGTTATACCATCGTTAAATGAAAAATTATAAATTCTATTAATCTCTATAGGTAAAAATTTACTAGGTGCTATGGAAGCATTAAAAAGCCATACAACTCAACCTTTGGAACCAGGAAAACTTCCAGAGAAAGTCATGTCTGAGCTAAGAACCGAAGGCAGTAGGAACAAGGAACTGCATACCAGCGGTGAAGGGGGAAGGAGGAGGCAAGGACTCCAGATGGAAGAGTGTGTTGGTGAGAGTCACCACCAAGACCCCAGATTAGAGACAGCATGATGCGAGCCTAGACACTGGGGTGGCGTGAGAAGAGATGAACTTGCCCATGTCAAGTCCTGAAGGAAACTCCTATCTTTGTTCGTATTTGGAGCTTTACCCTAAAGGCAATGAGCAGCCATTGTAGATTTTTGTAAGTATGACAGACAATATTAAAATCATTCTGTCTGTATTTGGAAATGGATCAGAGCAATGAAATACCGTTAGAAATACAGTTGACCTTTGAATAACACGGGGGAGGGGGAAGGTTGGGGGCACTACCCTCCCCACTCTCACAGTGGAAAGTCCACATATTACTTTTGACCCCTAAAAACTTAACTGTATCTGCAGAAGATTGGCTCTGTATCTGCAGAAGATTAGTACCCATGCAGATACCAAACTCTGCAAATACCAAACTCTGCAGGTGCTCAAGTCCCTTCTATAAAACGTCATAGAACAGCGCATATAACCAGCCCTCTACATGGTGGATTCCCAAACACAGATCAACACTACTGCTCTCCATCTGCGGTTGGTTGAGTCAGAGGATGTGAAAGCCAGGGGTATGGAGGGTTGGTGATATGTTTATTGAAAAAAAATATCCACATATTAGTGGACCAAGTGCAGTTCAAGCCCCTGTTGTTCAAGGGTCAGCTGTACAGTTAAGAAGCTGTTGCACCGATCCAAGCAAGGATGATAAAGATTGAAATCAAAGGATGGAGAGGAGTTGACAGACATGAAAGAGATTCAAAAAATGGATTCTAAAAGACTTGGAAATTTTTCGGATATAGAAAGAGAATAAGAGGGTAAAAGAAAGTGTGTGTGTGTGTGTGTGAGAGAGAGAGAGAGAGAGAGAAAGGGAGAGGCAAAGAGAGAGATTAAAAGCTGATGTCTATAATTCTTACCAGGGCAACTGATGGATGGTGGACATATTACTAGCTATATATGTGGATATGGAGAGAATTCAGGTTCCAGATAAAGATTTGGATGTCATCAGCATGTACTGTAATTAAAACCCTGAGCATGCGTGAAACCATCTGGGTTATGTGCTAAGTGAGAAGAAGAGTAGGCCTGAAACATAAAGGGGCCCGACATTAAGATAATGAATTGAGCAAGGTAAACCTGCAAAACAAGCTGAGATAGAATGTCCAAAGAAACATGAGGAAAATCTAGGTTTCATGGTGACAAAAAAATCAATTGAAGCCAGTGTGACCAATGTGAGTATCATGTGGGACTGAGTAATATAAATATCAAAGTATCCTCATGCTTATAGTGGCCTATACTTGGAAGACATTGCTTTTCCAGCCTCGACTACCTACTTGGCCACCTCTTATGAGCAATATTTCAAGCTAAAAAAAAGTGTTATTCTATTGGTATTTCAATGATGTCACTGCAGTATAGGTATTTGAGGTTTTTTTAAAGAAAATAACAATACTAATAGTCATTTTTCACTTGAGCAACCCATTTCCCTACCAGTACAGGTTTCGAATTTTGATCAGAGACATTTTAACCCCTAGTACTAAGAAAAGTTGCACTTCACCTACACAACCAGAATATTATAATTTTATCAATACTGAATTTTGAATTCATCATATTGTCTTCTAGGAAATCAAGGAATTTGTGGCTTACCTCCAGCATTTGTGTAAGAACTTAAGATTTCCAGTATATTAGCTTCATCGTTGCCTTCATTGTACTATCCTACTTTTTATTGCCTTGATTTAAATTTTCTATTTATTTTATAGTCCATTGTATACATTTATTTTTGCAGCATCAATTATCTTTAATTATATATGTGTATATATGTATATATGTATTTAATTATATATGTTTGTATACACACACACACACACATAACTATATTCCATTTCATCAGTACAGATCTGTGGGATATAATGTTCCTTTAACAAGAAAACTGAAGTCTATACCTTTCTTTATGTTTCATATGTAGTACGTACTTTCTAGAGAGCAATACATTTTTAGTTTAGTAACCAACTTATTCTTATTTCAGGAATAGTAAATATTTAATAGAAATAGCCACAACTTAGTTCTTCCACCTGAGAAACTCCTTCAGGAAAGAGGAAGACACTGAGCAGACTAATGAAGGTAAATTATTTGCCCTCCGTTCTATCTGCTTCCCACCTCTGTGATCGAGGAGCCCTGACACTGGTGCTCCGTCATTGGCATGAACTCCTCTTCTCCAAGCACTGTTTCTACCTGCCCTGTTGCCACTCTGGTGAGGTGATGGATGTGCTTCTTCCAAACCTTGGAGACTTTACTCTCCAGAGGCAAGATTGGAATCCTTTCTGCTCCTCATTATATCTCTGAGACTGTTCCCTACTCAATCTCTTGTAAGAGTAATCCTGCTTCTTTGAGGCTTATATGATTTGGTCTCTGTGCTCTGCTTATTTTCTTTGTCATCTATCACTTGACCACTCTCCTTTGTTCATCAAAAGCTGTGGCACCAGACTCCCGGTCCTGGCTCTCTCCAATCCCCGCCATCATTGTAAGTTGCTTCAATATCCACAGTGTCGTTTCAACACTCTGGCCTCTCATTTTCTTACCTTTCTCAAATCCATGACCTTTTCTGCACTATCTCAGGTACTTCTTCCCACAGCCACACTCTGGATCATTAAATCATCATAATCATTGATTTTCCAAATTAATGGCCCAAACATTGAGCACTCCCACTTCCACCTTTCATCTTTCTGGCTTGCTTCTTCAACTGAGTCTGCCTTGACAATTCTTTGACCTCTTTGGAGCCTCCGATGAGGACCAGTCCCCATATCTACTGCTTTCTCTCTGTATTTAGCTTTCTATTCAATTTCTTTTCCATGGTCTCTAATTTTAAGAACAGTTTTTATTACTGCCATAAACGGTTTCTTTTTTTTTTTTGTCTTATCTCTTCTATCTGTCCAAAACACCTCCAGTGTGACCTCAACTCTTCACTTTTTTTCTATATTTTTATCAGGACAGTGGAAAAATTGTGGTAACAAATCACCAGACAGGGCATATCAGTACCACCAGAGATTTACAGTCACCAACTTCAACTGGGTTCTCAGTGTGGCCCTGAAATCCTAGTGTGTTTCCCTACGGAACTTGCTTTCTTAGTTGCTTAACTATTTCAAATTTTTCTAGTCTCCTGAATTCCTTAGACTATTATTCCATCTTCCCTGTCAGCCAGATAAAATCTACACAATCAATTCCCGGTTTCCTCCCCACATCCCACCTACTCTCAGCATTCTTGCCTGATGCATCTGAGGAGAGTCCTCTTCTCCAGTCTTGACCCATTTTCCTTCTGTGCTCAGAAATCCTCTTGTCTTTCAAGAACCTTTAGATTGGCTTAACCCTCCTCCTCATTGTATCTTCCATCTCTCTGCTCTTAAGGAGATTTTCCAGTTAACATTCCCACTTGATCTAATCATTCCCATCTTTAAAATAATGCTCTTGGCTCAACTACATAGCACATTTTGACATTAACATGTTCAACCTCACTAACAGTCTTATATCAGGAATGTCTATCAAATATTTTGAGGTATAACCTCATCAGCTGTACTTTTCCTGAAGGCGTGAATGTAACTGCATTCTAAAATATTTTTAAGGTTAACTCTCTACTGCCAGCAGGTGGCTCTCTGTCAAAAAGGGAAAAAAGAAGCTAACAGACAAGCTATAAGAGCAATCTAAGATCAGGACCCCGGTGCTTGTCATTAGTACTTATTCTGTTTATGCCTTAATAGTTACCACCTGAAAGCAGTTTATTCTCCAGAGACGAAGAGAATACCCATGAAGAAACAAATAAGTAAAGCACTAAAATCAATCAATAATCTTTCAAGGAGACTTTAAATGAGCTTTAGACCTATAATAAGTGTTGTGTTTTTTTAAACTGTATTTTATTTTATTTATTTATTAATATAGCCAGAAAGATAAGTGGGGAAGAAAATGAAAGCTCATTAAAAGGAACTATTATTTTACATTGATTTTCTGGGACTAGGGCAAAAAGGCTTTAGGTATCACTCAGTGTCCAACAAAGGCATGCATCATAAACCATTAAGAAAACATCTGTGCATACCTCCCACCCCCCATTTCAACAATTAGAGCATTGTGTACGTAACTCTTGAAGGCCATGTGAACAAATTTCCTTTTTTTCCCTGAGGTTCTAATTTTGATGTTTATAGTTTTTATCATTCCTTTATTCTCACTATAGTTTTGCTATACATATTATCTCTATATATATAAAATCAAATTTTATCATCAAAATTTTTATTTGTAAGTTTCATCCATTTTGAGATATATATTCCATTGTATAAATATACCACAATGTATTATTGAGCCATCACATCTGATTAATAAAGAATTAGACCAACTGAATGCAACCAAGGACAAAAATAATGTAAAATGGATACTAGAAAAAGAAGCTATAAGTACAAATTTTGGCCTCTGATCAGTTGCAAAAATGGTGATTGTAGTAGTTATGTATATTTCATCTTGTTTTATCATGTATACCTTTTGTGTATATATAAGAGGAGACTCCCAAAATTGAATTATCTTCTGAAGGGCAGGCCCATTGTAGTACAGGCTTCCCCCACTAGGTGGGTGTTCTAGGAACCCATCTGTATCAGTGTACTAGCTGGTGTTGTTGTGAGAGGCTGCATTTGGCTTCAGTGAATTTTTTTGAAGACTCTTTCAATGTGTTTGCCCATTTCACGATGGGTGATTTATGAGTGCACTTGCCCACACCATGCTGAGTGTTCGTGCTGAGTCATCAGTTTTCAACCGAAAATGGCATGACCTCCATGCCCCACTCTCCCTATTCATCTGATCTTGCCCTGAGCGACATCTTTTTGTTTGTTTCCCCAGATGAAAAACATTCTCAAAGGGAAACATCCTGCTTATGTGAAAGAAGTGAAACAAAAAAAAATGGCAGAAGCACTAAAAAGCATCAAAATTGGCAAGTTCCAACACTGTTATGAGCAATGGAAAAAATGTCTCAATAGGTGTATTGCATTAAATGGAGAGTACTTTGAAGGTGACTGAAGTTTAAACATGTAAGAATAAATACACAATTTTATAAATAAATTCCAAGTTTCTTTTTGGGTTCCCCCCTCCTGTTACCAATTACATTTGGTCTTCCTTTTTCCTACCCTCTATTGTTTTATATAATGTGATTGGTAATGGTTAACTTTAAAAATTAGCCTATGTGGAATAGGGTATCTATATTACTGTGAATGAAACTAGAGGAGGCCTGACCCGTCAAAAGCTGCAAAAGGTATGAGATTCACCCTACTTGAAAGTTGACCTAATAAAATTTCACAAAAGCTGGTACAAGAAACAAGACTCCTGAGTCAAAGAAGGGGGACAATGACTCACATCAACAGCAGTAGCCAGAGAATTATTGGTTCCTTGAGTCCCAATTTCTACAGGTCAAATCAAAAAGGGCCAGATCACACCTGTAGAGGAAATGGCTTGTGTTCCAGAAAAGGAACCTGGATCATTTACGATGAGCAGTTGTCCTTTGCTCTAAAACAGACCTTATCTTTGTCTTCCAAGGCTGTTCATTATATAAACATTCTTGAAAAGAATGGACATTAAAGGTTAGAGACATTGTACTAAATTCTGGCCCCTTCTTGTGGCGTATAGTAGAGCTGTTTAGGTACCACTGAGTAAGTGTGAATTACTAATGTATACTTGGGTGCTAGAACCAGTGAGAATCTGTTTCCTCCTTAAGACTTTGAAACACTTTAACTTAATAATGTTTTTTTTAGTAACAACAAATGCAGTCCAGAATTGTATGTTGCATTGGTTGTGTGTCTCTTTAGTTTCCTTTAATCTGGAACCATCCTCAGTCTCTCTTTGACTTTCATGGTCATCACACTTGGGAGTATTATAGCCAGTTATTTTGTAGAATGTCCTGCAATTTTTTTTTAAATCTTTCCTCCTTATTAAATTTAGATATCTTTGGCAGAATCATGGCACAAGTGACGCTATGATCTTCTGACTGAGAGAGAAAAGAGGGACGAGGGACAAGGAAGAGCCTGCGTTAATTTTGTAAGGTTTCATGGGTAGAGAATGTATTCCCCCGGATGGGAGTTCTAGGTAAACTGACACCCACCCAGTTTCTGAGATCTAATTCTGACTTCTCCAATTACTAAACATGTGACCTTGGACTAATTATTTGAATTATTTGGGAAATACTTTACATTATAGCAACTTAATAAATTCTCAAAGACATTAATAAGGTAATAGGTAATGGAAAGTTCTTATAGCCAATATTAAACATGACATTTTGTAGGTAAAAAAAAATCCCTATATTATTGTCACAAATTATATTAAAACTCATTTGTTAAAACAGTAACTATGGCCAATATCTACACTGCCGTCTTAGAAAATTAAGAATTGGACATTAAATGTTTAATTGGACATTAATGTTTTCCTTGCATACATAAGCATGAATAATAAGCCTCACACTTACCTTGTCTGAATTACTCAGATAAGAAGAGCACAAATACAGAGCTAAAGTCATTTGCCCAGGGACAAAATTCTCTTCTTTCAAATGAGAAAGGCTTAAATATATGCAAACTGAAGAGAACACACCACTGTTTGTATAATCCTGCGAGTCACTGTCAAGCCTGTTGTTTCGACAGTGAAAATATCTCCACCACATGAAAATAGAGTGATCCAGGGTTTCTTAGGAATAGTGCTCTAGCTATAGTGTAATAACAATACTAGGACAAACACTGTCAGGTCTCATCACACCTCCTCTTGAGTGATGGGTGAAGTGGTATTTAATTGTCCAGAAGTCCTATCAGGCTGAATTACTTTTAAAGCTTAGTGTAAATGAACCACACATATTTTTAAGTGAATTACAGGGAAATGTTTTTAGCTTTCATAGAAAATATACTGGTGTCAGTAAAATTCTCAACTACTAAAAACATCACTTCTCAAACAAACAAAACAAAGACAAAAATACCCCAAACCAAATACATGGAAATCTGCTTGGGTAGAAATATCACATCAGATTATATGAACTCATAAGCACAGGACTCGGAGCTATTGCCTGTTCTCTACACAGAGTGCACTCATTGCCCGCAGATGGTAAAGCAGTTTACATCCTTAAGAGATATCGGGGGGCGGGGAGATTCTGTAATGCCTCTGGGAATTCTTTTAGTACTTTATAACCCTCCCTGTCAGGAAGCTATTCTTCATATTTACCCTAAGTCCCACAAGCCAAAGTTTAGACCCATTTCCTTTGGTTCAGTCCTCAGTGGGCATGAAGAACAGCTGGTCACCATATGCGTAATATTCCTTTATAAATTAGAAGGCTGGAGTTATTTCACAGTCTTTTCTGTTGGATAATCATCCCATTCATTTCACCTGTCCTCTTATCACCTATTTACAAGTCCTTAATCATTTTAATTCATGCCTGTGAATTTGAAGTTTTTCATCTCCCATAAATTATGTACAAGACACTTTAATATTTATACCAGAGCTGAGAGTAATTCTTTTCTTTTTACAACTATGACCTTAAATCTCTAATATCGTATGCACTTTTAAATAATATTATGCATTTCTAATAGGTTATTATTTGTGTTCTCTGTGATTATTGTCTTCTCTTTTGCTAAGCCATACATTCTTGAAATTAATTAGTGTATATTTTCCTCTTCAGTATTTAGATCACTTAACGCATATAAATCTCGTTTTAAAATTTTTTCAATTCCAGTTTACATTCACATTATTTTGTATAGTTTTAGGTATGCAGCATAGTGGTTAGATAATCACATATTTCACAAAGTGTTTCCCCTGATATTTCTAGTACAGAGTAATTACATATTATCGACTCTATTTCCTATGCTGTACTTTACATCCCCATAAGTATTTTGTGACTACTAAAGAATATTTAAACTTATTTTCATTTTTTTCTGACTGGGAGAAATTATCTGATTATAGTGGCAAATATTCTAATTTGAAATTACCTATGATTTTAAATTATATGTTCTATATTCTAATGGGATCATCAAATAAAATATAAAAAATTAAAATTCAACATAAACTGTACAAAATATATGACTTATTGGTCAATGATACCTTTGAAGATTTTTCTCCCTGGGCAATATTTCCATTGACTAATAACATTAGCTAGGCAATCTTTGGGGGCACACACACACACTTTTCTGTTTGGGATGTGGATTTCCATTGATGCCACAGTGAGGTCATCCCTCAAGCATCATTATCTTTGCTTCTTGTAGGCAGACCAGAAAGGACCCACTGTGAGCTTGTGCCATTTGGCTATAGTGTATGCCGGCCTGTTCTGCAGTATGGTTTTATCTGAATTATCTCACTTCTTTTGTGTGCCACCAAACTGTGACTCTGAGCCACAGAATTCTTGCCAAAACCACAAAAAGCAGTGTATGCAGAAATCTCACTTACAGCATGACTAGAAACTGACTGAAAGAAAGGGCTGACACTCATGCCAGATGGCATTTTTCTAGGGTCATGGTTTCCATTCCTGAAGTGGTTCTATTCAAGTCAAGATAAATTATAGCTATTCTAAGCACTTCTGTCATTCTGCAAAAAAAAAGTTAGAGTGGTCCCAAGGGTATTTTTTTCATAAAGCCATACCACTAATTATTCTGTTGCTCCTAAAGTATTTGCCAAATGATTTTCCAATTAAATTTAACTATTTGGAAGGAATTGTTGTTGAACTTTTAAGCCTACAATTTCTAAGAGGCATTAGAAGGAAGAAGCATTAACTCTTAACTTTATAATTTCTAAAGTGCCCCTTTCTTTAACCAAAAAAAAAAAAAGACAGCAAATGCATTGGCTCTTACCAACAGAATTTATATTACCAAAGAAATACTAAAAAACTAAAAAACTAAAAAACATTTAAAAAACTAAGGAATGAATCAATTCTTGATTTTGTCTTTTTTAAAAAATATATAGCCACTTGTATGAAATTTTCCAGGGTACTTCTCCATTCTTTTTCAAAAGCAGATGTACAGAGAATATCCTATTTTAAGTTGTTTTTGAGTTAGGTAATAGTTCCTCATTGCTCTGAGTTGAAAAATAATCTGTATCTTTCAGTGTTCATCCAGAACTACATTTTACAAAATGACTTAAAAGTTTCAAATTTAACACTGTGGAATTAAAATCTGAAACCATAATTTGAATTTAAAAGATTTTCATTTAGATATGTTTTATTTGAACTTACAGTTCCTTTATGAAATTGGCAATGATTAATATCCATGACTTTGAAGATTGTTTGCTAACATATCTCCCAAAAGAGTTTTCACTCAGTTACTCAAGAAATATCTTTTGAGCACCTTCTATGGACAGGTGGTATTCTGTGTTCTTGGGATGCATCGGTAAATAAAATAAACCAAGATTCTCAAGCAGCTTACCATCTAGAAACAGATAATAAGCACAATAACTAAATTAAATATGTTAGAAGGTGACATGTGCCACAGAAAAAAAGAGAAAAAGGTAGAGCAGGAATACAAAAGTACAATGAATTAGGTAATTTGTAGTATTGATAAGACTTGAGAAATGCCTTAAAAGAGGGGAGAAGATGGCTAAGTGGAAGAAGAGCATTCCAGACAAAGGGAACAGCTTACGCGAAAACCCTTGCCGGGCACACTCATGGATGCCAATGTTTCTGAAGTATGGTAAGGGATTGGGGCTGGGGTTAGAAGAACAGGAATTCAGAGAGGTAATGAGGGCCAGATCCTGAGGGGACCTGGAAGCCATTAAAAAAACTTTGGTTTTTATTCTTAGTAAGATGAGAGAAGAGGATTTTAAGAAGAGAAATGACATGGTCTGAACTATTTTTGAAGGATAATTCTGGTTGCTTTGTTGAGACTAGAATGTATGGCAGTTAAAGAGAGAAGTAGGGAAATCTCTAAGGAGGCTATTGAATAATTCAAGTGAAAAATGATGGTGTCTCAGAACCAGCTAAATGGTCTGACTATGGCTTTTTCTTGAAGGTGAGACACAGGATTTCTAGATGCATTGGGTATGTAACATGAGAGAAAGAAGAGTAAAGGATAACACAAGACTTCTGATACGAATATATGTATATAACATAAAAATCTGCAAACAAGCCTGAAGTTCAGAAAAGTGGACTGGAATGGGAATATACATTTGAGAGTCCTGGATTATGTTATTTAAGGCCATTGGGTTGAATGAGATCATGAAGGGAATGAGTGTTGAGCGTGGTGGAAGACTGAGGACTGAGCCATGTGGTAGACCAACATTCTGAGGTTGGGGAAAAGAGGAATTAAAAACAAAGGAGACTGAGAAAGAGAGACTAGTGAGGAAAGAGAAACATCAAAAGTGAAAAATTTTGTATAAATATTTATGTCAAGGAGAAAAGACTAATCAACTATATTAAATGCTGCTGATATCTCAAGTAAGATAAAGCAGAATTGATTATTAGTTTTAGTAATGTGCAAGTCATCAATAGACTCTTTAATAAAGTCATTAAAAAACAATAAACTTTTGATGTAATGATGGGCGAAAGCCTAATTTTGCGGCACTTAATGCATTAAGGAGAGAATGGGAGAAGTCAGAGAAAGCAAATACGAATAATTTTTTTGAGGAGTTTTATTAGAAATGAGAGCAAAAAACTGGTGGGTGGTTTTCAGAACGAGTGAGGTTCAAAGCAGGTATTTTTCATAGTATTCCTTCTTTATTTTAATTTTTATTGCATTTTTTCCCAAAAAGCAGAGTTTTCTAAATTCTATTTTATTGATCATACTATTACAGTTGTCCCAATTTTCCCCCCTTTGGCCCCCTCCACTTAACATTCCCCATTCCCTTAGTCAATCCCCACACCATTGTTGATGTCCATGGGTCATACATATAAGTTCTTTGGCTACTCCATTTCCTGTTCTGTACCTTACATCCTTGTTGGGAACCGCTCTGCCTGGTTTCAGAAGTTGTAACCACCCCCTGTGGCTAAGGATGAGTGAGCAACTTCCAGACTGTGAGCCACTGAGGAAACAAAGCTTATCTCCCTGGCAAGAGCGCTGCTTCTGCCATCTCTAGCCCCCAGTGCTTGGTCGGTTAGTCAATGACAAGTATGACCCCTCAGAGGAGGGGCTACCCAAGCCAGACATGATCATGTGGGAGACCATCAAGGAAGGAAGGACTCGGGGGAGCTGCAGCAAAGTGGGGGCAAAAGACCCTCATCCCCCCCTGGCTATTTTGACATAGCCTGAGTCCCCTTTCCATCTGGGAGAAGTGCTTCCTGGCTCTAATCCACTTAAGCCTGAATCTTTGACGGGGAGGGTGTGCAGCCCTCTGCTGGCTAGAGTGGGTTCCAGGGTGATCGGGCATAAGAAAGAATTCACTTAAGTCCTGTGAAGCCTACTTTGCTAAGAGTGCTCTCATTCATATGATAAGGGTCCAGGCAGGAAATGAGTATGTCTCCTACAGTTTTTTGCAACTCCCTTACCTGACAGACACTGACTCAGATTAAGCCCTCAGATTTCTTTGAAATGTTATCTGTTGTTTGATCCTTCCCGCCTGACACTAATTGATGAGCTTTACCTGTATCCCTGTGTGTTACAAACTTAATAAATACCATGAAGGTAAGGACTCATGGCCCTTCTTCTTTGAGACTAGCCACTTTTTCTCCCCAAGCAGATCATGTCTTGGTAGCATTATTTTCATCCATGGTGCACAGTGGGCTCTAGAGGTGGAGCCCCCCCACGCATCCTCCTGGCTATTCTTTAACTATCTATTTGTACCTCTTAATGCCCTCATCTTTTCACCCGTTCCCCCACATCTCCTGCCATCCAACAACTATCAAAAAACTTTCTCCATATCCATGATTCTGTCTCTGTTCTTCTTGTTTGCCTAGTTTGTTTTTTAGATTCAATTGTTGATAGCTGTATATTTATTACCATTTTATTGTTCACAGTTTTGATCTTCTTTTTCTTAAATAAGTCTCTTTCACATTTCATATAATAATGGCTCAGTGATGATCAATTTCTTTAGTTTTTTTTTCTTGTCTGGGAAGCTCTTTATCTGCCCTTTGATTCTAAGCGAGAGTTTTGCTGGGTAGAGCAGTCTTGGCTGTTGGTCTCTGCTTTCCATCACTTTGAATATTTCTTGCCAATCCCTTCTAGCCTGCAAAGTTTCTTTTGAGAAATCTGCTGACAGTCTTATGGGAACTCCTTTGTAGGTAACTCTCTATGCTTTTCTCTTGCTGCTTTTAAGATTCTCTCTTTATCTTTAACCTTTGACATTTTAATTATGATGTGTCTTGGAGTGGGCCTCTTTACTTCCATCTTGTTTGGCATTCTCTGTTCTTCCTGGACTTGCATGTCTATTACTCTCAACAAGTTAGGGAAGTACTCTTTAATTATTTTTCCAAATAGACTTCTAATTTCTTGTTCTTCTCTTTTTCTGGCACTCCTATGATGCAAATGTTGGAATGCTTGAAGTTGTCCCAGAGACTGCTTAGAGTATCCTTTATTTATTTTGGATTCTTTTTTCTTGTCATTGTTATAATTGGTTGTTTTTTGCTCCCTTACGTTCCAAATCATTGATGCGATGCTCACCTTCATCTACTCTATTGTTTTTCCCTGTAAATTGTTCTTTATTTCAATTAGCGAATCCTTTGTTTCTGACTAGATCTTTTTTATGGTGCTCAGGTCCTCACTAAGTTCCTTGAGCATCCTTATATCCAGTGTTTTGAACGCTGCATCTGAAAGATTGCTTATCTCCATTTTGCTTATTCTTGTTTTGGAGTTTTGACTTGTTTTTTTTTTTTCATTTGGATCATGTTTCTTTTTCTTCTTATGTTTGCAGCCTCCCTGCATTTGTTTCTATGTCTTAGGTAGAGGCTGCTATGACTCCCTGTCTTGGTAGCATGGCCTAATGTAGTAGATGTCCTGTAAGGATCAGTGGCATAGCCTCCCCTATCATCCTAGCTGGGTACTTGCAGTATACCCTTCATGTGGGCTGAGTACACCCTCCTCTTGCAGTTGAGCCTTGATTGCTGTGACAAGGCAGTGGGAGGGATTTACCCAGTCTAGTCAGCTGCAGGGATAGGCTGTGACCACTGACTCTAACTTCCACCCTCGATGGAGGATCAGCTATGGAGGGGCCAGGATGCAGTGCTCTGAAGTGGTCTGTAGCTGTCCACTAAGTGCTCAGGCTCTGGGATTTCCCAGGTGGTGCAGGCCAAGGTCAGCCCCCACCTGTGTTCTGCCTGGGACCACCCTACATGAGTTGTAAAGCCATCTAGATGGCTGCTACTTGTGCTGGGCTTGGAGATTCCCAGGTGAAGCCAAGCTGTGAATCTAGGGAGACTGATGCTAGTGCTGGGCCTGTGGCCATTTAGCAAGATATATGGGGGCTAGAGGCTTACTGAGGTCAGCTGTTACATGTTCGAGGGGATTTAGGAAGTTGTAAAGCATAGGCCAAGATCAACCATTCATATGGAAAAGTCTCTGTTAACAGCTTGGGTGGGCCCATAAGTTGGATAAGACAGAGTCTCAGGAGATCTCCTGGGTGGTGCACACACTGTTAGTCAGGTTGATGGTGTCTCAGATATGGTACCCATCTACTGGCTTTGTGATTCTGTGGGGAGTATAATGGCATCTACCACTTTTCTGTCTGGGAAAAAACTGTTCCCCAGCTCCCACTTTGATGCCAGACACTTCAGCCCTTCCGTCTGTGTCAATGGTTCCTTTCAAGCTGCTACTCTGGTGCTGGAGATCAGAGGAAGTAATCCTGAATAAGTTCTATATGTGTGTTCTTTAAGGGGAACTGTTTGGGATTCCAGAATTTTCTTCCACCAACTCGATCCCTGCTGGTTTTTGCAGCCAGAAGTTATAGGGACTTATGTTCCTGGCACTGGAACCTTAGGCTGGGATTCCTCCCTCCAACGATATCCCTCCCAAATTGTCATCCACCACACATGGGTGTGGGCCCACCCTGTTCTGTGTCTCTGCATCTCCTACCAGACTGAGTAGATGTGGTCAATTTAATTCTGTAGTTACCATACTTCCATTTAACTAGATTTCTGATGGTTCTGAGTGGTAGTTGTTTTATAATTCAGTTGTACTTTTGATGTGGTTGTGCGAGGAGGTAAGATGTGTTTGCCTATGCTACCATCTTAAAAGCAGGTAGTTTTAAGACAGAAAAATATAAGACCAGGTTTGGATACTGATAGGATACATGAGTACATGGTAGAGAGTTAAAAAAAATTGATTATGTAGGAAGGGGTAAAATTGCTATTTTTAGTGCTTGTGTAGGGAGAGAAAGGATGAGATATTCATCCAAGCAGAGGAATTGGCTTTGTACCATAGCATGACAGGTAGGAAAGCAGAGTATATGGTTTCACTTATTGGTCAGTAGATCTCTGTGGTGGTGGGAGACTGTGGAGACCTGCAGTTATCAGAAATGACAAGGTCTAGTTCATGATCCTAGAAGTTAAGGGCTAAGGAAGGGTGAAGCATAGGATCATTGGGGAAGAGTTCAAGAAACTGAATTTGCTGACTATGAAATAAAGTGCTATCACTTTTGCATGCATTACTGATGCTCTCTTTGCTTCTATCTTTTTGTATTCTTCCATAGGTGAAATATTTGTTGCCTATAATTAAGGGAGGGAAAAAGAAATGATCATTAAACAAAACTGGTCATCACTCTTGCTACTCCTATTCTACAATATATCTAAATTCAGAACAGTCCAAAAAGGACCAGAACACCCCATTTCTAACACCATTCACAGAAACATGTCTAAGATAGGGAAATATTGTAGATTTATGGTGCCTTGCTTAAATGAGGCTTCACTGATAGCAAATTTTGGGCTTTTCCTGTATTTGGCACTTTCAGAGATTTTTACACCCTGATACAATGTATGTAGTAAAATTCAGAATGGCTGAACTGTTCACCTCACTTTTTATACAGTGAAAGGGAAGGTGGGAGAGGAAAATTGGCATGACTCCTTGAGAATAGTCATTTCCAGGCAGATCAGTTTTAAGAAAAAGTACATATGAAAGCTGAGAATAAGGAATTAATTCCCTTAAAATATTTCATGCACACATTCCTTATGAAAAGCCTAGGTATGCCTCAGTTTGCAGACCACTGGTATTGATAGTTGAAAAATTAAAACAACCTGTTCTATCAACATTCTCTCTGGAAAAAACCTACCACAATTCAACATGTTCAAGATGAATATTTAAGTCAATTAAAGCACGGAGCAGTTAAAACAAAAGAAAACAATTTGAAGCTCTTCAGAAGGTAAGGGGGACTCTTCTAAATGAATAACTGTGTTATCCTTCAGAGAACATTTCTATTCAGTGTGTATTCTTGAACATTTATGATACTGTGTGGCCCTGGACTGGCCAGAACAGTAGATCCAGGGATGGCAATAAACCCATCCTCCAGAGAAAACCTACCTCAACTATAGTAATTAACAACACAGATTAGGTCTTGCAGGAAAGCCTGTATGCAGGGTTTCAAGTCCCTTCAATTATAGTTCAAGCATATACCAGCAAGGGCGTCAGTACAAACTGAAGCACCTGGACATCCCAACAGGCTGATGGAGCCTACAATAGAGACTGAAGCAAGACTTTTTGGAACCTGAGTCCTACAGATAATCACCATCAGGGAGGCTTATCCATTTGTTGACTTATTCCTTTTGTTGACTGGGCCACTGGGCCTCCAGTCAACAAAACCAACAACTTATAACTTGACTGAGAACTTACTTTGGCAGTTATTACCAAGATGTATTGATCTCTATAAAGAAATGATGACAACTCTCACTGATAAAAGGAGAATATCTAGTAGGAACTATTTGCTTCAGTTAAAATAGAAATTTCTGGACATCACAGGACATTTCTGTTCTAAGTCAGACCAACTCCTCCTCTGGTGGTGCTCTAATAATGGAACTAATTAGGGCACATTTCGCTTGAAGGTAACTGATGGGGAACAGCTAGTGGCAATAGCCACCATGAATTCAGCAATACTTTGACATTTTATTACTTTTCAGGGCATCTACATAAATATGAGAATTATTAATACATATGTTTGCAAGACATTTTATTTATTCTAAATAATGTTCGTGGTTAATGTGCATATAAACTTCTTACTGAGTTTCAAAACCTGCAATGGTCTTATGGACTAAAGACTGAAAGCCACTATTCTAATTCAATTCCTTCCCAATTCTTGTATTATCTCCCTTCAAGTAAATCTGTTCTCCAGTGGTCAGTCTTGAAGTCTGTCATCTATACTCATGATTCTAAAACTGGGGTTCCTGGGAGAATTAAAAGGAAACCGCCTCCAGGAGTTCTGACATGTAGTAGCAAGTGCACAGTCTCCCTATAAACTCAGTCTGAGGTTTTTATTCGAAAGAGACAGTATGAAATTTACAAACACATAGTTTATAAAATGTTTCAGGACCTGTGTATTAAAAAGTGTTTTGTCAGGAGTGTCAAGGAAAATTATAAAGATTACTGTAAAAATAACAGTACTTAAAAAAATCAGACAATACATTGATTCATATGGCATGATGTATAAAAATAGATATTTCTTCAGTTAAAGCTATAGTCTTGTAAAAATGCTTTCCTTCATAGAAAAGAGAAAGTTTATAGTGCACTGGAGGGAAAAATGATTACCAGTGTTTTCTTGTCTTAAATCAAAGCACCACCAGAGAGCTATAAAAGTTTCTTTTGTGCTTATCCAAGCATTGGTAAGAATGTTCATGATTGGAAAAATTCATTTCCAAATACTTTTACATATTTGTTTTGCCATATGTTTAAAAGTAGTCTTCTAACTATCTCCTTGGACATTCCAATGCACTTATAAACAATGCTTATTTCCAAAAGAAAAAATCTTGGACAAGTATAAGAAAAATAACAGTAAAGAAACCACACACGTGTGTTTTTCAAATGTAGCCAATGTCAACTGAAGGGCTTGGTTTATTATTCCTTTCTTAAAGTCTTCAGAATAATTTTGATCATAAAAATTAAAAAGAACATCTAATCGTGTGTATTAGTGTTAAGACATATGACAGTCTATAAAGTATCTAAGCTTAATGAACAAATTGTGCTTACCCAGGAAAACCTGCCATGCAGTGCTGAGCAGAGATTCTCATTTCCTTCCAGCTGCTGATCTTGAGACATCTCTTCCTCCTCTCCCGCTCTGTACCCACTCCTGCCTTCCACTAGCTAGCCCTTCATACCTGTCCTCCCAGTACTTCTTCAGGACAGAATCTATGGTAAGAGATGGGTGAGGGCAAAGCCCAAAGGGGAGCCATTCCAACAGCTCCTCTTGGACAACTCTCCTTTCCACCAGTGGGCTTGTGTTATCTGCAGGATCCCCGAGACTAGTCTAAGATACTCATCCACAGTCTCCATTCGATTCTACTGCATAATTTTCACTTTAACTCCACAGGTGAAATGCTTCATATGGCTTTCCTTTTTGGAAAAGGGAATGGTTGAGGAAAAATTCTGAATTTTTCCTTTGATATGTAAATGATCTTCCTGCTGCAGGACAGGGAGAAATAGAAACCACAAAACAGAGAGGATGTCTGTCCCAGATTGGTACTTGGTGGTGAAACTAGCTGACCAGCCACTTGCCCTACAGTCTATTCTTCCATTGGTTGCCAGAAACAGAGCTAGGAGAATACTCACTGGAAATGGGTAGGGGAGGGTAGAGTACTTCATTTCTGAAGCAGCTCATTGCTGACAGACTCCAGGAGTCAGTTCCGGACTCTGAGCTGATTGATCTGATCTACTGTGGCCGGAAGCTAAAGGACAACCAGACTCTTGACTTCTATGGCATTCAACCTGGGTCCACAGTCCATGTTCTATACAGATGCTCAATCAGAAACTGTGATAGGGTGCAGCCAAAAGGGTGGCCCCAAATAGGGATTTGTAATGGGGTCCAGAACTCAAGGTGTCCAGGAAATAATTAGAAAAATATACAGGATGTTCTCACACCCCGCCTCCCCCTCAGCAAGGCTAAACTGGGGAATGGGAACATGGAGCAGGGCTATTGAGAGCTGTTTTGTACAGCAACAGCTTTGCAGCTAACCTCTGGCTCGGTCATTTAACATATCTATAACCTTTAACTGGTTTCATGGATATGTTAAATAGCTCTGGCCATGCTCTGAGCCAGGGGAATGGAAATGACTTTCACCCAAGAAGTAACTGGAAGGCAGCTCCCCCTGGTTATAGCGCCTGTGTGAGAGCTTAGAGATGACTGGCTCCACCTCATGGGGCCACACCTGCCCAGACTTGCTCTGGCTGCCCAGTAAAGCTGGAAGAATACAGGAATGCTGGCAGGTGTAACTGATTGCAGGAAGAGTCTGAAATGGGGCTGCAGAGGAAGATGGCACTCAGGGATTTAAACCCAGGCATGGCAACCATGTGAGAGAGAACCACATATCTTTGGCAAAGTGGGGACCCCATGGCTTTGGGGTGCTCCCTTTTGCCATGTGGCTTAGGAATCAGGAGAGACCTTGCCTGGAAGAAGAGGGGTGAAAGGACTCTTGCTGGTGGGCTATGAGAAGGTGCCACATGGCTTTGGATTAACTGGAGATCATGGCAACAACACAGCTGATGGTGCTGGGAGCCCGAATCACAGACGTCTACTTCTTTTCCTGAGATACGGTACCCAGTACTGGGCAGAGGGAGAAGGAAGGACTGTGTGCGTCTGTGGGTGTTCTAGAGGACTTTAGTATTTTAATGAAGACATTTAGCCATTATTCTAAGTCTGTACAGCTTTTAAATAAACAATTCCTTTACTTTTCACAAATCTCTGGCATTGAGAGACATCTTTCCTTAGGCAGCAGGCATAATGAACCTAGTGGGGGGTAACAGTATATCGTACACCCCCCTTGGATCTGCTCTGCAAGTAAACCAGTACCTGTGGACAAAGTGGCTGCCCTGTAGGAGTTCTGGGGGCTGCACACTCCTTGCACAGTAGCTCCTCCTACAGAAAGGTAGTCTTTAAGATGCTCATCAATAAGGAGTCTCTGGATGAGATCTTTGCAGCCACCAAGGCCTCAGCAGTGTCCCCATTACTCTCTGTGTTCTCCAGGACAAGGACCTTTTCTCTGTCTTCGCTGATCCCAACATATGCTTGGTACCCAACCCTAGTCAATGATATTGTTCTGGTTTTGCACTCACTAGGTGGCAGACAGCACGCAGCTACAGGGGTGGGGGTGGGGGGCTAACTCCTCTTCCCAGAGCACTCCTTCCAGCTCATACTGGGACATGCCAGGTGGCTTCCTGTTTGAAGTGTTCTCTGATGATGAGGACAACTTTCACCCATGTGCCAGGCCCATGCCTTCTCACAGCACATTCAGCTGCCGCCCAGCCTCCCTCGGGTACAATGGAGCTGCTGGACCCAGGTCCATCACCGAGAGTGAGCTGGCCACTACTCTGGCCAGCTCTCCCAAGAGCAGCTCTCACACGATTACTCCTGGCACCCAAAACTATTCCTCAGGGACCTCACCAATGTCCTTGAATGTCTAGTCAGGAATGCCCATCACCAATAATCTCTTCAGCCAAGCCCTACACATGCCCTGCAGGCTTCTGGGCTGCCCAGTATTCAACGGCTGTTGAATTTCTTCCCTCCCTCCCTCTCTTCCTTCTTTCTTTGTCTTAGCAAGTATTTACAGAGATCTACTATAAATCAGGCACTGTGCTCCATTTTAAGTTTACAAAATGAAAAAGGAAAATTTCATGCTGTATTGGTCAAGATAAATTTTTCAATAACCTAAAACAATAATGATTCATTTCTTACTTATGTTGAAGCCTAACTAGGTGTTTTGGAGGCACTAATTCGGAGCTCCTCATCTCTTTGGAGTCCACCCCTGGGTGTTTTGCATTTACCGTGCTCACAAAGAGATCAAGGAAGGAGAGGATAGCACAGGATGTCTTGTGCCCAGCCCGGAAGTTGTGCAGGTTATTTCTACTCTTCCATTAACCAGAATCCAATTGTGTAGCTCTACTGCAACTGCAAGAGAGGCTGGGAAAAGTAAATTCCCCAAATGAATTGGAAGAGAAAGTGAGAATGCCTGAGACTAGCTTGTGTCTGCCACGTATGCCTTCAGTAACATATATCATAAGACATTGCAAAGAATAGCTCCTGGCACCTACTATGGCTTTCTGTAACTATCTATTAGATGAAAAAGAGAATTCAGGGAGTGACTAGAGGATGGGGTGTGATGAGGTGAGATGAAGAAAAATATTGTGATAGTGCAGAAATAAGTTGGATAGGTTTTTAATGTTTTTTAATGGTGGGCTTGAAAATTTGAGTCAGACAGTTCTTCACTGTCTCAACTCCTCTTTGGATTCCCAGAGGTAGCTCCAGGGAGCTCTGTAATAGTTGTGTTATTGTGCCATGGCCTGTTATGAATGCTTTCTGTATATTCACAGCCTGTGGTCTTCACAACAATCTCATGTGATAAATATTATTATGCTCATAACAATAAGGAAACAGATACAGAGAAGTTAAGTAACTTGCCAGTCACACTTCCAGTCATTGTGAAAATGAAAACACTCACTCACAGTTCTACACGCCACCTGGGGGTAGACGACTAACTTGGTTGATGCCAGCTATACATCATTCCACTCTCATCTGGCATTCACTATGGTGGTTGAGAACTCAGATGATCTGTATATTAAGATACCTACTTCTAAGATCTTCCCTTTGGTATCATGAAATTTCATTATAGTGTCAGAAAGAGTGTATTTCTTTTGACTTTAAATAATTTGTTTATCTTTCCATTACAGTTGACATAAAATATTATATTTGTTTCAGTTGCACAACATAGGAATGAGACTTTTAATATACCTTATGAGGTGATTGCTGGGGTAAGTCTAGTGCCCACCTGGCCGCACACATAGTTTTTACAATATTATTGACTATATTTCCTGTGCTGTACCTTAGATACTTGTGACTGTTTTTAAGATAGCAATTTGCACATCTTAATTCTCCCCCCCCCTTTTTTTTTTATCAGTCCCTCATTCCCCCTTCCATCTGGAAACCATCAGTTTGTTATCTGTATCTATGAGTTTATTTCTGTTTCGTTTGTTCCTTTTTGCTTTTTACATTCCATATATAAGTGAAATCATATGGCATTTATCTTTCTCCATCTGATTTATTTCACTTAGACTAATACCCTCTAGGTTCACAAGTCATACACAGCAAGATTTTATTCTTTTTTATTAGCCATTTTTTAATAGATTCTCTCTCCCATTCTCTGTATTTTCTCTTAGCAAAACTTCCATTATATGTATTTCTACCTCTAGCCTGTATTACCTAACTTTTTTTTCATATCCTCAAGTCTCTAGTTTACATTTTGGTAATCTCTTTAGCTCTGTTAACTTTCAGTTTACTAATGATCTTTCCCAGCCATTTCTAACCTGCTATTTAGCCAAAACATTGACTTTGTAATATCAGTATTACATTTTTCATTTTTCAATGTTTATTTTGGTACTTTTTACAAATTTTCTTACTCAATTTTAATAATCACTTGTCCTTTAATTATAGTTTCAATAAATTATTTTGTATCTTTAAACATACTTATTGCATTGTCTCCTTTGCTGTCGATTTTAATATCTATAGTTTTTAAGTTGTGAATACAGTTGTTTGTTATTCTGTTGACTCTCATGGTATCTTGTTTTCATGTGCCTTTAGTAACTTTTTATTTTCAACTGATTTTCCATGGAACCTTATCTGTGAAAATCCTTTGATGCCTAAGTTTAATGTGCTTTTTTTCCAGAGAGCACTACCATCTAGGGTTGCTTTAAAATAAATTTTTGGTCTTTTTTTTTTTTTAGTGGGGATTGTTGGGAGTACTAAGATAGTGTGAATTTTAGTCAACAAACCCACGTGAGTTCATGCTTGAGATTAGGGATTATTAGAACTTTCCTCTTTTGTCAATTGTCCTAGAATGTAGCAGGCATTTCTCTCTAAAATGATGGTTAATTGTACCCCTTAGTTCATGTAATAAGAACACTGTGCTTTAAGTGTGCCCAGACTTTATGCCAAGGTCTCAGGTCTAAACCTCCATCCTGGTAAGGGCCCAGCTTTTCCTCTTCACCACACAGGTGGTCCATTAAAACCTAGTGCTCACTTTCCACTTTCCCGTTGTGTATGGGGGCTCCACCCCCAGAGCCCACTTGTTCGCCACTGATGAACATAATGCTACCAAGACATGATCTGCTTGGGGACGAAAGGTGGCTACCTTCTCTCAAGGGAGAAGGGCCCAGAGCCTCTTCCTCAATGGCTTTTTATGAGGTTCGTCACACACAAGGATACAGGCAATACTCATCAATCAATGTCAGGCGGCAAGGATCAAACAACAGATAACATTTCAAAGAAATCTGAGGGCTTAATCTGAGTCAGTGTCTGTCAGGTAAGGAGGTTGCAAAAAACTTTAGGAGACATACTCATTTCTTGCCCGGACCCTTATCATATGAATGAGAGCACTCTTAGCAAAGTAGGCTTCACAGGACTTTACAAATTCTTTCTTATGCCCAATCACCCTGAAACCCACTCCAGCCATCAGAGGGCTGCACCCCCTCCCTGTCATAGATTCAGGCTTAAGTGGATTAGAGCCAGGAAGCACTTCTCCCAGATAGAAAGGGGACTCAGGCTATGTCAAAATAGCCAGGGGCGGAGGAGGGTCCTTCACCCTCACTTTGCTGCAGCCCCCACTGAGTCTTTTCTTGATGGCCTCCCACATGACTGTGTCTGGCATGGGTTGCCCTTCTTCTGAGGGGTCTTACCCATAGGCTCTGAGTAACCAACCAAATGTTGGGGGCTAGAGATGACAGAGGCAGTGCTCTTGCCAGGGAGATAAGCTTTGTTTCCTCAGTGGCTCACAGTCTGGAGGTCGCTCACTCAGCCTTAGCCACAGGGGGTGGTTACAACTCCTGAAACCAGGCAGAGTGGTTCCCAACACTGTTGGTTTTGGCCTCCTAAGTTTCCTTAATTCATCTGCCAGTGTTAATCAGTAGTCCTTCTGAAAAATATTTTATGCACTGTTGTTAGGTGTGTCCTACTTGGAAGGATTTCTCTAACACCAAACTGCCCTCTTTCCAGAAATGGAAGTCAAGATCGGGTGTCTAATTGGGGACTTACTGCAGAGTCTTTGCAAGCTGTGTATTGTAGACCTGCTGATGTGAGCTGATGGACTTTATAATATATTTTAGACAATTATAAGTGGACAGTCCATGAAAAGACCCCTGCAAAGAAACTCTAAGTGGGAAATACAAAAATGCAAGCACAGACAAAGGAAAACCACAAGGCTGACTTTTCCCCTGCCCTTCTCTGACAACCAAGTTAAGCAAATGATAATCTAATCAGACATGAGAGGAGGAGGTGGTCTGATACAGTTAGTCAGACAATCAGGAAGGTCATCTGAGGCATAAATTTAATCGAGGATGTTTAGCAGTAAGTTCCATGCTAAGAGAGAATTATTCTTTAAGATGTTAGATAATTATAGCAATACACATATAATTTTATAGAGAAGAAATTTGTATACCTAATTTTTTTGGAGACCATTACTATAATCAGCTGCCTTACCTTTATGTAGACAATAAAGGGTTACTGAAGGTTTGAGGCAAAGAGTAACATGATTATATTGTTCTTTAGAAAGATTAATCTAATTGTAAAGGAGCAAGACTGGAGGCAGGAGATTGATCTCTAATGATCTAACTTAATGTTCAGGAGAGCTTCCTCTTTCTGTATCCTCACATATCATCTAATGGCAATTTCTATCAAACCTAAAAAGTCAGATTGACAGTTAAATTGGAATTATCATTAGTTATAAGGTGTCAATGAGGTGGCTTCCTCAACTATGCTTTTTAAATCACAATCCAAAATTATTTCTATTAAATTCATAATCATAAACAAAAAAACAATTGATCATATATTTTAAAGTTCAAAGATAATCTAAAAAATTATTATCAGCAGGCCTGACACACAGTACATTCTAACTAGTTGAACATTAATTTCACTTTAAGATCATCACTGCTGTAGCCATTGTACTGTGGTCCAGAGTAAGAGAATGAAACTTTAAGCAGAAAATTCAGTAATTTGTTTTTTGTTTCTGTGTGATATGTTTTATATTCATTTACAAAACTCCCTATTCCTACTACTACTCTTTTCTTTTGAGGAGATTAAAGTCAGTAGATTAAGGACAAGTGTCCCATATTCCTCACAGCAGGGCAGTGTTGGACCTTCGTCCACGTCATGATGCTCCTTCCTCAGCGTAGCCTGCTGGAGATGGGAGGTTGCACTGCTTTTGATCACCACCACTGTGTTCAGAGACTGAACATGTTGCTAAGGATCTCTGTCATTTCTGCAGAAGAGCAGCTATATTTGACAAAAGACTTAGCGTTGGAGAGATAAGACAAAATAATAATACTAAAAGGAAATGTGTCTAGAATTGATTTTTTTTAAGCATACAAGATAAAGGAGCCAGTAAAAGAGGTGTTGGCCGGACTGAACATGTTTAATGTGATAACAGTGAGGGCGGTCACATTCTTGGTTAGTCATTAAGTATTTTGGAAGGCTAACAATGAGCAAAAGCAGGCACAGCCAACTAAGGAAATCAAGAGGATAATTTACTATGTGCAAGTGTGCACACACACACAAATGTCAGTGATTCTCAGTCAATTAAAATATACCCAAATATGCAGATCCAGGGCATCAGGATTGTGTTAGTTCCACTAAAGAGTGACTCTGTGAAGTAAAATACTGGACCACCCAGAAAATTAATGATAAAAGTAAAACGAAATTGCCAAGGGTCTAATAATGGCCCTTTACTTTGGAAACCAAACTAAGCGATTGTTGTATCTTAATGTATAAGCTAAGTATATTAATGCGAGTATATGATTTTCCTCCCACATCACCCACTAATATTTAGGCCCTTTCTATGTTCTGTGGGTGGTTTTTCTTTATGAGGAAACAGAAATGAAGGCCTTAAACATTATTTCTTTGTAACATGTGGCAGAAATCATATCTCATTTGTTTTCCTCTCCAGAGATTGGCAGTGTCTGACATACAGAAGTAAATGTTTGATAATTTTTCTTAAATGAATTATAGCTTTCTCCATTATATTATTTCTCTCAGCCAAAATAAGTATTCAAAAGTTATATTATACTAACTAGTTCTTTATAAAACTAAGTATCTTTGTAAAGGAAAACCTTTGGGGTCTCCCTGCAGACCTGGGGGGAAGAAGCTCCTAGCTGAACCCTGGCAGTTCGCATGTGTAAAAGGGGGAGGTCTGGTGGGCTTTTCACCCAAAACAACAATGAACTTCTGAAAAAAAATTAATCCCATAACAATTTTTAAAAAGAGGGAAATAATAGAAGTCAACATTCATACACGACAGATGATATGAAAAGGATTTTACTATCATTTCTCCTGGCACTTGCCCTGATTTTTTTCCTACAAGGAGATATGAGATTTGGAGTCAACTCCGCACGCCCGGGTTCTCGAGCAGTTGTCTTCCGACCAGGGACCTTGGGTGAACTGCTTATTCTTTATGTGCTTCGATTCTCTCATGTGTAATGTACAGATTATATGTGAAAATTAGCATGAGAAGTCTTGCTTCCATGAAGGTAAGGCATTATACCTCAATGCCTTTGAATTCTAGTTATTGTGATTAAAAAATCAAAGTGCTATTTTGTGTTTAATAACTTGATTAACATAATTTATACAAAGTGGTTATGTGTCATAATTGTTTTTATTGAGAAATAAATAACATTAATTACAAAGTAAATAAAATAGAGATTGTAATAGTACTAATTTTCTGGAGTCATTGGGAGGATCAAATGGGAAAATATACTTGAAATATTAAGAATATTACCTCACATGCAGTAAACAATTAATAAGTGTCAGCTGCTACTATTATTCCTGAAACAATGGTTTAGATAAACTCACCGACGAGCATATTATCCATTAGAGTCAAATGCCAAAGAAAACTTCCCAGCAAATTAGCACTTTATCATTTATGCAAATTATTTGTTCAAGGACACTGAGACTATAACTTCAGAGCACTGTCTCAAATGAACTTTTCTGGGGAGAACTGACTACCCCAGCACACTCCAGACACAGTTGCATAACAGCACCTATGGTCTTTGCTCTCCTTAACTCATCTCCTCTGTAAACTATAAACACCTGGGAGGCAATGGCGGGCTCTGCTTTGATTTATCTCTGAATTCCCAGAGCCGTTCACAATACCTGGCACTTTGTACTGCTCACTAGATGCTTATTAAATTGATGATTGACAATCACATTTCTGTCTCACTTTAGAATGGTCTCCTCAGCAGGGGACCCACAGAACCTGTCCTATACCAACTGGATGTCTCGGCCTCACGGTGAATCTCCCAGTGCCTCCTCCTTCTGCATTTTGGACTTGATGACACGCAACAGACACCTATGGCGTGTGTTTTCAAAACGTCACTGTCTCTACACCACCTCCGGACTTTGCTTTGTTCTCTCCATTGCACTGCGAGTTTGCTCTTGTCTCTGCATCCTCCCTCTAGTCTTTCCAGTCCTCTCTCCCCACTCCGGAGTCCAGTGCAAACTGCCAGAACACTTGTTCTAAAATGCAAATCTAATCACAACCCTTCTTTGTATAAAATCCTTCAGTGTCATTCAAAAAAAGTTTATTTACGTTTAATTCTTCAATATGGCATAGTAGGTGCTGATTTTTCTCTTTTGTCGACCTCCAGCCTCCTCTTTCCCTGTTGCAGCTTACCCAGACATCCTGAGTGAGTTGCAGTCTCTGACCAGGTGCTCTACTCTCAGGCATCTGAGACTTTAAAATATGCTGCTCTAGCTCTGTGCGGCATTCTTCACTTCTCTTTACCTAGTCAGCCCTAAGGTTTTGTACCATCTCCTTTCAGAAGCATTTTCTGGTCTCTCCATTTAAATTCCATTTTCCACCCTGTGCTCTTCTTAACACACTCCCAGTTTTATCACTGTCTTTTTTATTTTCCGACACCCACTGTGAGTTCACGAGTTCTTGAGGGTGGAGGGGAAAGAGCACTAAATGGGGAATCAGGAGAAGTAGCCTCCATTCTCGGCTCTGCTGCCAACTCTAAGTCCCGCCAGAGATAAATCAGGAGTAATGCTGGACCGTAGCTTTTATTTCTGCCATTACAGTGCTCACCTATATTATCTTTATATGGGCTCTCAATGATTCTATAGGAACAGCTTTAAAATATATTTGTGATATCTGCAGAAACTGATTTCTGTATAACAAAGCTGTCCTGGCAATCCTTACTCATTGCTACTCACAACTGACAAGGAGACCAATACCCAGTAACTCAGAGCAAAGCAACTGAATCAGAAGTATTCTCCTACCCTCTGCCATATAATTTTCATTAACTAAAATAAATACTATAAAGGCCCAAAACCAGCAAAACAAAGCAACCAAGAGTTTTGTACAATAATATATGAGTATAGGGTACAAGGAGGCAAACACAAAAGACAAATAGATTAAGGTAGAAAATGTATCAGGATGTGCCTGTAGTAGTTTGGGAATTAAAAACAACACTTTTGAAGGCACACCACCTGGGTTCAAATTGTAACTCTTTTAATTATTAGCTATACAAATGTGGGAAATTCTGCACCTCATTTTCTTTACTATTAAATAAGGATGATAATAATATATAACCTATGGTAGTGTTATAAGTATTGAATAAATTAATTCATATTTAGTGCCTATAAAATGCCTGGTGCCAGTAAATTAGGTAAGCTGTTAGTATTAGTAACAAGAAATAAAGGACAATAATGTAATCAAAATATAAAATGTAGCCATTCTATTTCAAAACAAAAAAGTCAAACATGATGTTCTGAAAAATTTATCGATTTGATGAGATATCATTACATAGTAACTGATGAACTACTAACTAGAGTCATCATCAGTGGTGGTATTCAGCATGGTATGCCATTAATTATATACATGTCATAAGCTACACTGGAGAATATAGGGTTTTCTTAGGGGGGGAAACCCTTAAGCATTACTGAAGAAGAATTTGCAACAAGTCATTTGAATTTAGTTGGATAGTAATCACTTTATATATGAACAAAATTAAATGCACTTAAATTAATAAGAAATACCTATAATCAACTGAAATTATATTAAATTGGCCATAATAAAAAATTGTTAAAAACAAAATGAAACCAAAAAATTTATTACTGTGTACCTAGACTTACTGCAGAAGAGCTTATGTACTACCATGAAAAAAATCTTGGAAAACAACACCCTGAGTTTAAGACAGATATAAACCTAAGTCAGTTTTGCACTGAAAATACATAACCACTTGGCTTAAGAATCCTACTTGAGATTTTTGACAGCAACCTCCTGGATCACAGGACGAGTAACACTGTGTTGAGCGTTGATCCCAACAGACTAGAGCTGAACATAATTTGGGCCATGTACACACCTTGGCCCAAAGATGGACAGTGAACCATTAGCCAGTTTTCTGTGCGAATGTTTTTTGTCTGATCTGGACATCAGATAAAGCAGCCCCACATGTTCCAATTAAAAGCAGTCATAGGGTATCTCTGGAGGAGTGATTGTTTGGCAAATACAAATACAAGTATTGAACACATATGCTAGAAAAGCAATAAGCATTTTCTTGGAGCTAAAGGTATGACTTTTAATCCAAACTGTGCATTTGTTTGGACTGTGTATTTATTTACTTATTTTAATGAATCAGTAAGGACATGAGTTATATTTTATGTATCCAATAAATGTTATCCTTCAAAACAAAGCCAACCACACTCAGAAAGATTTTGGCAAGGATTAATGGACCACTTGTGTGGGGGTCACTCAAGACTCAAACCGAACAACAATGAATGTTCAAGCTCAATTTGGAGAATATTGTCAAATTTGGTTTTATTCAGGATGAACTATTTTTTTAAACTTTTTATTGTCACAAAATATGTATAACATAAAATCGATCGTGTTAGCCACTTTTAATTGTGCAGTTCAGTGTCACAGTGCATGCGCATTGTTGCACAACCTCACCACCACCTGTCTCCACAACTGTGCCATCATCCCAATGGCTGAGTAGTTTCAGAATATATGTAGGTTTGGCTTTGTTCAGACTCATTCCCTAAAAATGCCTTTTTGAAGGAAATTTTGGTTAGTTCACAGTTCCTTAAAAGAATGTGTATCTGGGTTCACCACATGAGTTCAATTTATTCAAATGCATGCTTCGCTATTTATGTTTTTTAATTATCTGCTCGGAAGCACTAGAAAACAGCCTTATGAAGAATAAGAGGTAAACCAGTCCTGATGAGCAGAAGCTACCTTAAATTATGTTTTCATCCGATGTAAAACAGTGTAAGAATCAAAATCAATGATAGCACTTAATGCACATGTATGATCAATATTCGCTTTATCAAATTATCAAATAATTTTTAATCTACTATCAGAGCAGTCTTATTTTACGAGGAGGTTTATCCTAGACATTTATTTTTATCTGACTTTAAAAGAAATGAAGACATTTTCTTGGGTGTCTAAAAGCATTATGCGACCTAGGCACTGTGCCTTACGGTACTTAATAGAATTATTCGGCCTGCAGTTGGTCAGTAAAATTCTAGGTGGTGTTTGCTAGGCTTCTAGGAAACCTAGTAAAAGGTTTGGGGGCAAAAAGAACTTTTGGATGACACCTGCCCAGATACTGTGAACCAGAAGAGAAATCTGGGAGTAGCTGGAGCCTGAAAATGGAGCTAACCTAGAGGAAGCAGAGCTGGGGGATGGATCTGATCTCAGCCCTGAACCTAATAGCCTCTCAAGCAGAACTACGCAATGACCTACACAATTCCTTTTTTCCATGAGCTTGTATAATTTAGAGGTTTTGTTTAAGAGAATGTTCACTGAAATCAAACTGCTCAGTTAAAAACGTAAGAAAAGAAACAAATACTTTGCTTATACTGTTACTCTAGAACCAGGTAGATTCACAGACACCCGGTGTTACGGAAGAGGCTTTATAACTCTATTTAGCCTTTACAATTGCACTGGTGTCCTTCAGTGAGTTTTCTTATTTCTCTAATCCATACTGTGATTGGTCACAAGTAAAAAGTGTACTCCTGTCACTTTCTTACTTAAGATCCTTTAGTGACTCCTTGGGGCGTGACCTCCCTAGCATTTTAGTCTGGTGGGTCAGGCCCTCTCAGACAGCTGTCTCCACCCCTTACTCCCAGCCCATCTGGTGGTTTACACATTAAATGTCTTCTTTGTTCTTACTTCAGTGTCTTTATTCAAACTGTCCCTCTGCCTGGAATGCTTCTCTTCTTCATTGTAACCTCTCATCTTGAAGTTTGGCTACTTGTGTTGAGTAAAGGGTTATCAACTTGGATCATGTCTGAACTCAAAAAGGGGAAAATCTAAAGGGATCTCTGGGTTACTCTAAATGACAACTAATGCCCTAAGATGTGAATGTGCTTGTCCCCATGGTTGTTTGTAAATATAAAATCAAACTTTAAGACACCCCTGAGAAACAGTGGTAGAGCACAGTATTAACACCTGATGGAGTGAGTCCTCAAGGAGAAAGGGCTGCATGGAGTCTTACCAGTGTCTTGAGTTTCTTTCTGTTAAACCATGTAAAACCTATTGTGAGTTGGCCTCTGCCCCCTCTCAGGCTCATGTCGGTGGTCATCTCTAAGACACTAACTTAATGCACAGGTGTCTTTCTCAGGGAAGACTTCCTTCCATCCTCAGCAGCCATCACTTTTGTCTCTGTAATCCTTGTATTTTTAAGTAACTGCTACTGTTACAGATACTATACCAGGTTGTAGAAATAGCTAGGAAGTTTGATTGTGGGGCAGGCCATATGATTCTTAAATCCAAAAAATAATTCAAAGACTGGAATTGAATTTCTTTAGTGTCCAGTAGTACAAACATGTCCTAATTATACAGAAAGCTCTTAGGTACCACTCTTTGTTCCTCTTCCTTGCTACTTCACATGTAAGTACGGCATTTAAGCAAGAACAGTTTTTCTCCTGCTGTTTCCCTTAGATTGTGTTCCTCTTAGCTGCATCCTTTATTTTTATTTTTCTACACTTAATGTTCCCAAAGAGAGCTTTCTGTTTCAATTTGCATTTTAAATATAATAAAGTTTTCTTTCTTAGTTACTTTTTTAGATTAAAAATGTAAAATAGATTTCTTCCCATTTCCTTGTGGATTGTTTTGTGTATCCCCTGGGTGCATGTACCACACTTTGGTGATGATGGCTGTAAGGGACTCTGTGTCTCCTATCAAGCTAATGGCTCCCAGCTACACACCCAGCAGAAAGTGGGCTGGGGTTCTGTGAATGACCTCTCTCCTCTGCCAGCTAGCTGCCTGTTGGGCTCCTCTAAGAAAGCGGGCTAGAGAGAGACTTCACCCTGGTGGGGGAAAGAGGAATTTACTCCTTTGTATTGGCTTCAGGTTTACAGCATGGTGGTTAGAAAATCGTCTATTTACTTTACCTCAGTCTCTCCCCCTCTCGCCATATTCTGGTACAAGCCTCATACCACACATAGTTATCGCAATATTATTGACTACATTCCTATTGCTGTACTTCACATCCCTGTGACTATTTCGTAAGAGCCTATTTGTGCTTCTTAATCCCTTCACTTGTTTCACCCAATCCCCCAACCCTCCTCCCTCTGGTGACTACCAGTCCCCTCTGTGTGTATGTATGAGTCTGTTTCAGTTTTATTTGTTCATTTATTTTTGTTCTTTCGATTTTACATATAAGTGAAACCATATGGTATTTGTCTTTCTCCGACTTATTTCACTGAGCATAATACCCTCTAGGTCTATCCATACTGTTGCAAATGAAGAGAATTCATGCTGTTGCAAATGAAAAAAGAAAGATTCCATTGTATAAATGTACCACATCTTCTTCATCCAATTGTCTACTGATGGACACGTGGGCTGCTTCCATATCTTCGCAATTATAAATAGTGCTGCGATGAACACGGGGGTACATATATTCTTTCAAATTAGTGTTTCAGGTTTCTCCAAATAAATTCCCAGAAGTGAAATCCCTGAGTCATAGGCAGCTCCATTTTAATGGTTTTTTTTGGACAACAAATAGGGTTTATTAGTAGGTGTTAAGGTGGGAGCAGAGACTCTCATGAGTTCAGAGCCCGCGATTTTTCCAGGGAACCATAATTTGAGATGTATTTGACCCCACAGCCAACTGGGATGAGCCACTTCTCAGCCTCTATGTCTTCAAACTCATCCTCATTAAACTTAGTAAAGCTCACTTCTTCAAGATATGGATCTTCTGGAGGCCAGGGAACTTGAACTTGGCTCTGTGTAGGGCCTTTATCACATGTTCCTTGTTCTGCAGCTTGGTGGGATGGACATAATGATTTGGCCAATGTAGATGGTGGTCACTGTGCCCTGGGGCTTTCCAAAGGCACTCCACATACCTGTCTGTAGCCTAGACTGAGGACAGCATGAGGTCAGACATGAGCCTCCACCAGAAAGGGCCATATCCAAGGTGCCTTAAAGCAAACCATGCTAGCAACAAACCATATACACTACCAAGGATGCTAGCATTTTGCAGTTATTGGACACCAGGTTCCCATCGGTAAAAGAGTATTTTTAATTTTTTAAGGAACCCTCCTACTGTTTTCTGCAATGATTTTCTGCACCAATTTGCATTCTCACCAACAGTGCACTAGAGTTCCCTTTTCTCCATATCCTTTCCAGCACTTGTTATTTGTTGATTTATTGATGATAGCCATTCTGACAGGTGTGACATGAGGTGATATTTCATTGTGATTTTAATTTGCATTTCTCTGATAATTAGTGACATTGAACAATTTTTCATATGTCTATTGGCCATCTGTATGTTCTCTTTGGAGAAGTGTCTATTCAGGTCCTTTGCTAATTTTTAAATTGAATTGTTTGTTCTTTTGGTGTTGA